>JARHVA010001357.1:1992500-2082500 GCA_037957365.1 Torreya grandis
AACCCTTTACAACCTTTATCTAATCTTTGTGAATTTTAATTTATATTTAACTAGCTTTTGGTGCTTTTACCAGCTAGTTTATTGTATTTTTGCATTTTTAGCTATTTTGGCCTAAATCCCTTATTTATTGATTCATTTATTATTTATCCCAACCTTGTATTTTTTTCCTAAACCTCATTTACCATGTACTTGAATTGGGTTAACCCTCAAACCAAACCCATAAGCCTAAACTAGAATTTGCACCTTCAACCACCAAAACCTTGAGTGTATGAAAAGAAAAAGTACTTCTTACATGATCATTTAAAACATAAGGACCCCTATGGGTTGGTAGGTCTTTGTAAGAGGCTTGATAAATTTTTGAGTTATAAGGACCCCTCTTGATGGCCTTGAAAATATCATTGTAAGGAGGCATGTGTGTTTGGTAAACGTAATGTAAGTAGGTTTTACTTTTGCAAGTAAACCCATGTGATTTTTTAAGATAAGTAAATGTATTTGTAAAAAAGTAGTTTTTTTTTAAGATAGTTTATTGGATTCTTGGGATGGGAATTGGTGTGTGTCTATTCCTTATTAGTTAAGTATTTTGGAGTGTTTTCTTACTTATATGTCAACTCTTGGGTTTTGTTAGGGTTATGCATTTAGATTTGAGAGCTTTGATTTAAGAGCGAGGGAGTCTTTGAAGGAGTGTTATGAAGGGATTGGAAAGAGTATTCAAGAGAAATATTAGATGATTGAGGTAATCCGCTTATTCCATTTTTAATGCCTTCAAAATGCTTTCAAATACGCTTTAAAAGCTTCTTATATTTGCTCTTTCATTGTTGTAGAATATTTTGTCTTTGCTTGTTCTAGTAGCTAGTGAAAGCTACTTGCAAACAAAAATTTTGTGGGGGTTATATGCTATATTTATTTCCATGGTTTCCCTTTTGTATTAAGCCCCTTTTCACCCCTTTGTTGGTTTTTTTTATTGATGTTATTGGAGAGTTTTAAACACCATTATGTCACCTATTGGATTAGGCATAAAAGTTTGTTATTGGGGAATGAAGGAGATGATAAGCATTTTCTATTTGCTTTTCGAACAAGCCCTTTAAAGGGATAGAAAATGGGTTTGTATGGGAAAAATTTTAAGTCTTCACCCCTTCTCTTAAATGCTCTTGAATTTGATTCTTTCTCTTGAAAAGTGGAACCTTGCAAAAGTTTGAAAACCCACTTTTTTTCTCTTGATGAATGAGAGGTTTGAGGAGGTATATATGCTTGGAAAGTACCATGGTCACATGGCTTAGAAAACCCTTTTGATAGATGAAATCATTTTATTAAGAGAAATGTACCCTTATTATCTTCTCCCTTGAAATGCCTTGGTGGAATTTCTTGTGATATGTTTGGTGCAAAAATTGTATGTGTTGTGGACTTGTAGTGGCTTGGAAAACTTTATCTTTGATTTCTTTTGGTTTCTTTTTACCCTCCTCTTCCAACCAATATTTGAATAAGTGCATTTGGTGTTTGGCATGTCTGTTTCCCTTGGGTTCTAGGGTGGCTATGCATGGTTGTCATGTGATGATGTCAATAGGATAGGTGGGGAGCAATCCTCCTCTGGCCTATTTGGAGCTACTTATATTTATGTTGTTTGTAGGTTGCCTTTTGGAACATGGAAACTTGGAGATTACTTGAATTATTTTTCTCTCAGTTGACCTTTTGGTGGAAGGAGCTTGAATTTGATTTTGGCTTGTAAATCTTCTTGATATATGTTCTCCTATTTGTTTGGAAGAGTTGTTCTAGTTTTTAGAACCCAATGTATGGGTTTATTGTCTCCTTTAAGCTTCGTTGACTCATTGTAATGTATGTATTAAAACGACTTGTGATTTTTAGGTTAAGGCTCTGTGACACCTTGGAAAGGCTTAGGATTGGATTGTAAAGTGATATGTATTTTCTTGGATCAAAGCTTGCGATGGTTCTTGTATTAAAAAAATCTTACTTGAAAATATGGTCTCTTTATGAATTGAATGATCATATTGTGTAAAATTGGAAAGTAAATGGGGTTAGTAGGTGAATGAAAAAAAGAAAATTGTAGCAAATAATTGTTTATGTATTTTATCATTAGTGATTATGGATCAAAATGATTTATTTGTAATGGTTGAAGAACAAGTCGGAATATGGATCCCTCTTATGTGAAAATGTGAAGTTTGTAAGCAAGATGAAATTACTCATGGAATAAGATGTCTTTAATCAAGTTGTGTCATATTTGCTAAAGGAAATATACAATTTTTTAAATCAATGACATAGTGGATAGATGCACATGACTTCATTATCAATGATTTTAAGTTAACTTAAATCCAATTATTTATATAGTTTGTTCTTTTTCCTTGTGCCAATGGCATGCTAATATTCTCATTGGTATAAATGCCTTGTAGATGTGTATTTATGTATATGACTTGTTTATATCTAAGCAAACATACATCTATATATTATTGAGAATTCCATTGATTGGTCAAGTGAAATCGTTTATATGAAAAGTTATCTTGTTTATGATTCAAAGTACAATGTCAAAAAATATGTTGTAAAATGTATGGAATTTATTGTCCTCTTAAAACAAAATATACATAAAGTTTTTTCTTAGTTTTTTTATTATTTTATTTGTTGTGTGTGTGTGTGCGCGCGCGCTAAAAAAGTTGGTTTTGATAGAACCCCAAACCTTAAAAGAACTTAAGATACAACATTAAAGCACTAACCAAATCATTCTAGAGACTAGCCTTCCACCAGAAGACAAACAAAAAACCATACAAAGTTCAGCATAACATCAACAATTATTCTCCCATAGTTCAACAAGGCAAACATAAAGAGATAGCTAGTCAAATGATTCCTCTAAGTCTTTAGGTGTTTCTAGAATCTCCTTCTAAGCTTGTTTCTTCGAAGTAGTTTCTTTGAAGTGGTGTTGACATATTTGATCCTATTCTTCTTGTCTTCAATCTTCTTCATGTTGCCTCTAGTCCTTTTACACGGCCCTTCATTGTTATCTTCCTTATTTCTTTTACTAGTCTTTTCTTTTTCTTTCTTGTTGCTGATTTTCAGGTTCTTACCCTTTTGCTTCATCTCTTTAGCATGTTTTTGTTCCTCCTCCAATTTCTCATACTTAGCTTGATCCTGCTCGAGTATCTCCTCAAGAACAAGATTCAACATACTTTGTGGGTTCCTCCCAACCTCCCCTCTTTTACCTTTCCCAATAGGATGAGAATCCATTGGTTCATCTCTGATGCTCTAGGATTCATCCCTGAGATCTTTTAGCACTTCAATTTGCTTGCTAATCTCCTCCTCCAACTTGTCCAACTAAGCATTTATCGAAATAGCCTTAATGTTAAGTCTAATACTGGGGGGGGGGGGGGAGGGGAGGCGGGCACGTGTGGGGCGGGTGGGGGTCTCCTTCTGTGTGGAAACATTTTTACCTGTCACCTCCAAAAATTTCTTAGAGGCTTGGGAGCCTCCTTAGATTTCAACAACCTAGTATCGTCCTTACCCAACGTAACCTGAGTGTTCTTAGACATAAAAATATTCTCATTGAGCTTCAAAAAGGTATCCACTCTTTCTCTCCAAAATCAAGATTCCCACTCACCTCTTTTTACACATTTCCCTTTCTAGAACCAACCTTTCCCTTACCTGTTTTAACTTTGTGGAAGCTTGGATCAGAGTCTCCTCCAACCCTCCAAAAGCATCCTTAGACAATTCCTTAAACTCCTCAGTAGGGTCTAAGCTTAAGCCCCTCTAATCATCAATCTTGGTCACCCTAATCAATCTATCAACATTGGGTTGGCTTGCCTTTATAACAATGTATATGAGAGCTTGATGTAGGATGGTATTAGAATTGTTCAATTGAAAAGCTGTGAAAGAACATTTCTAGAGACCTTAACAAATAGTATGGGAAGATAAGAGTTATGTGGTACCTAAAATGATTCAATAACATATAAGTGATAATAGAGTAATATGTGTTTGACTTCCAATGTGAGATACTTCATGATTTGAATACACAACTCCAGCCATGGGTAAGGCAAGTCCACATGCAGGAATCCCTTCTTAGCCTTATGGAGCTTATCACTAGAATTAAAGAAACTTTTGATGAGCTCATTCCACCTATGCTTGTCTTTGTAGGCTTTAACTCCCTCACAGGGCACTCCCTTTACCTTTGAAACACCTTCCTTTTTAATGGTCATAGATATGCCTCTCATCTTAAATACCTTATCATCCTAGGGCATTGCAAAGTCTTTGGACAATTTGGGATCAAACCCCACAATCTGCTCCATATGAGTCAAGCCTCCCTATTTTAGGATTCTCCATAGAGAAAAAATTTCCTTGATCTCTAAGTAGGATATTGGCTAATTAAAATCTTTGTCACCACCCATTGCACCCACCTCAAACTTGTTAACCTTGTTGAAAACCACCCCTCTCCAGAACTAGTTAGATCTCAACACAAAAATGTCAAGAAGTCGATTGAACACACATTTAAAAAGAATAAATAGACTGATACTCAAAATAAAACTCCCATCTTCCTCAGTCTTCAAGCTTAGATCACACTTCACACTATGATTAAAAGTGCAATCATTACCAATTGTGCACACATAAATCATATTAAGCATAATGTTACTATGCATAATTAATTTGGTGACTAATTCCCCCCTTCACGGGGTGTAGAATTAATATTAGCTTCCTTATTTATCTTACTAATGAAGGATGAAAGCAGGTCCTCCAACCTAGTCCATTTTTTAAAATTTTGATCCAAACCCCCTAAGTTAGCCATCCAATCCGCAAAGTTGTTACCTTCTCTGTAGATATGCTTGATGCTTAGTTCCATGAACTTAGTCAAGAGGTTCTTTGCATCACTAATCTTGTTTAGAACGGTCTAGTAGGGGTTTGACTTGCCAAGGCAATTGATGATATTCATAGAGTCTCCCTCAAAAATAAGATTATTGATCTTTAGCTCCAAAGTCACTTGGATTCCCCATAAAGTCACTCTAGATTAAACAACACGGTTGGTCTGGGTCCCCACAGGACTAGCGTACACAACCAAAAAACCTCCCTTGTTGTCTCTAATGACCCCACCACTTCCTTCTTTCTTAAGATTACCTTTGGCTACCCCATCAAAATTTAGTTTGTGTTAATTATCTAGTGGTTTGTTCCACTTAACTTGACTCCTATTAGCCTTCTTAGGTAAATCTTCCTTGTCTTTTGGCACCTTGATGTTCCAATTTCTAAGAGTAATCAGTGCATGTTCCATTTAGTGTAATTGCCCATTTTTTATAAAAGCAAGCCAATTCTCCTTGATGGGTTCAAAGATCCTCATCTCCACTGATACCTATTTTTTTCATGTTCTAAAACATTCTAGAATTCCTCTCCTTCCAAATTCCCCATATGGAGGTTTAGCTTCCATAGATACTCCATCATTGGCAATTTCCAAGGGGTTTCCATAGCATGATTAGATCCAACAAAGAGTTGGGTCTTGCCTAAATAGGGTTGAACAACCCAATAAAAGCTTCCAAAACTTGGTTGCAAAAGGACATTCCAAAAAAACATGCTTGACAGATTCTACTTCCCCTTCGCACATCACACATCGCTTGGGGATAGGCAATCTTATTTTCATGATATTGTCAACTTTTAATATCTTCTTTTGAGTTGCCAACCAATAGGAAATATTAACCTTTGGGGTTAGGGCATTCACCCACAGAGTTTTCCATTGGAATCCTTCCTCTCTAAGGTCCAAATCCATAAGGTAACTTTTTTTGACCGAATACTCCTCAATATCCTCTATGTGCCAAATTAGATTATCCTCTTTTAGAAATAGGCTAATGTGAACTTCCTTCAACTTATGATTCAACACTCTCAGACTTTGAATGATAGCCTCATTCTATATTTCAAAATGTAGAACATTCTAAGACATTCTCCCTTCATTGATATCTCAATAGGCTTTGATGTTGTCCCCAAAATTTCCTTTGAAGATTTGACCAGCTTCAGCCCAAGGATCTTTAGAGCTTAGGTGGAAGTTGAACCACCAAGGGTCATCCCAAAAGGAAACTTTTTAGCCATCACCAATACACCACTTGTTTCCCTTGCACAACAATTATCTAATTTTAATCAAGGCTTTCCAAAATGAAGAACAATGGATGGGCACATTCTCCATTAATAGATAGTCTTTAGATCTACCCTCAAGATGCTTGGCTCTAATTATTTTGGTCCAAAGGGACTCCTTCGTCATTACTTTCCATCCCATTTTAGCTATCATGACAATGTTCATACTTTTGATCCTACTTAGACCAAGGCCCCCTTGCCCCTTGGGGGCACAAACTTTATCCCATGCCACAAGTGGAACCCTATTTCTCTCTTTTTTTCTTGACCACAGGTATCTCCTATGTATTTGTTCTATTATGTCTAACACTTTGGAAGGAATGTTGAAAAGGACATCAAATAGACTAGGATACTTTGGAGGAAATTATTCACCAGTTGGAGTTTACCTATTTGAGATAAAAGAATTCTTTTCCACCCCACCATTTTCCTTTGAATTCTATCTAGGAGTGGGTTCAAGCAGGTCATTTCCATCCTACCACTAAAATGGGGCATTCCTAAATAGGATGGAGGTAACTTCTGAATATGATACTCTAGGATGCTAGAAACATTTTTTGGATATATTCTAAAGTGTGAACAAAGAAGACTAAACTTTTGGAAAAATTTAAACATTGACCTTTGACCTCTCCATAATCCTTAAGGATGTATTTGATAGTTTTTGCTTCACCAACGGAGGCTTCTCCTAAAACAAAAGTATCATCTATGAATAGTTGGTGAGTGATTGGATCTGTGAGGAGCTATTTGAAAACCTTTCACCTCCCTTGCGCCCTAGATTTATACAACCTTCTTCCAAGGGATGGATCTATGAGGGGCTATTTGAAAACATTTCACCTCCCCTATTCCCTAGCTTTATCCAAACTTCTTCCAACGGCTTCCATCAAGATGTTAGGAACCTAATATCTCACATACTCAAAATACACACAAATACTAAATGTATTAATGTTTTATTCTTTTTATGGAATAAATCACTTCGAATCACTTGCCACTTTGAGGGGGTTGCCTCCTTATCAGAGCATTTGGCTCTAATTGATATATTTTACTTGGATATATTATAATAGCCTATGCCCCTCTTTTTATACTATTCTAATCCACTCAATTCCTCATTCTTATGCATGTGGTATTAAACTACTATTCCTTATTATTCACTACTATTCACTATTCTAATATTTATGCTACTATTATACCCCTCCCTAGGTATATTACATTTCATCCCCCTTTAAATGTTTTGTCCTCTAAACATGCAACGAATTATATATCAAACATATGTACAAGACTAGATAGAGGCATGTCCATGTGTCATTTTCTACTTCCACTTCTCATTTTTTAATAGGAGCATGTATAATAATAGTATGAATATAATCACTGGAACATGGGGTATATGTGTAGAGAGATAGAAACTAGAGTCAGGTCAGTCTGGAGACTAGAGTCAAACAATGAAAGTTGAAACTTGACGATGAGCACCTCAAATCTAGAAGAAGAGGGCATAAAATAGTCTGCCTGTTGAGTCAATGGAAGATACATGCCATACCCCT
This sequence comes from Torreya grandis, assembly GCA_037957365.1. Taxonomy (NCBI): domain Eukaryota; kingdom Viridiplantae; phylum Streptophyta; class Pinopsida; order Cupressales; family Taxaceae; genus Torreya; species Torreya grandis. The sequence continues at coordinate 2,000,129 of JARHVA010001357.1, forward strand.
TAGCATTAGTCTTGACATACATTTTTGTTGAAGTGGCTAACCCCACCAAACACTTCATTGAATTGTTAGAATCATTGGAGGGAAAAATAAAAGAAGTGTTTGCTATATGTATGGAAGACTCAGTGAACAGAAAATCAAATAAATCACCCTCATCCAAGTGAAAAATATCTTCATTCCATGCTCTGCAAGTAGCTTATAAATCCATTAATGCAATTATTTCTTCTTCATATTCTTCAACTAGAAGAAATAAATCTTCATACCATTCACTATAGTTATGTTCCCAATCTAGCCATGCATTAATTTCTTCACCATATTGTGTTAGTATATGGAAGCAAAGCTCAAATCTATCTAAAACAACATGAATATTATTGTTGAATTTATCCATGCCATTTATTAATTGATGCATTGATCTATATAAAATGGAAAGCTTCATGACAACCAAAAGATGAATTTAATAACTAAAAACATTTTTTTTATAACAATTACTAAAACTACGATAACTTTTGCAATACTTAATAAAATTTAAAAATTCAAACTATTATGGAAATCTAAAAATAAGGTGCACAAAAATTATAAAATGTTTGGTTTAATTTTTTTCCATTTGAGAACAATATGCAGAAGAACAGTCGAGTTTTTTTTTTTAAATTACACAGTAGTAGTTAGTAAAACTCAATAACTTCTACAATATTCAATAAAATTCAAATCTTCAAAATGTTCTAGAAATTTGGAAATGAGGTGCACAAAACCCATCAAAATTTTGGTGTGATTATTTACCGTTGGTGAGTTGTATGCAAAATAATAGTCGAGCTTTTCTTAGGACCGAAAGCGTAAATCTACACTTGAAACTACAATTAAATCGCAGATCCAACTGACTTCACAATACCACAAAACCTACAATTTTATAGTTATAATCTCCCACTCTATCCACTTTCTGATCACTGAGATCCCATTAAGGCAAGGTGAGAGTATACGGTGAACAAAACTCCTACTTGCACAACCACCTATAAAAAAATAATAATATGAAAATGGTCATGGAAAGATCTCTGATACCAAATGTTAGGAACCTAATATCTCACATACTCAAAATACACACAAATATTGAATATATTAATATTTTATTCATTTTATGAAAGAAATAACTCTGAATCACTTGTCAATTTGAGGGGGCTACCCCCTTATCAAAATATTTGGCTCTAATTGATATATTTTGTTTAGATGCATTGCAATAGCTTATGCCCCTCTATTTATATTATTCTAATCTACCCAATTTCTCATTCTTATGTATGTGGTATTAAACTATTATTCCTTACTATTCTACCCCTCCCTAGATATATTACACAAGATAATGAAGAAATAAGGAGAAATAGGATCCCCTTATCTAAGCCCTCTCTCCACGAAAAAGAAACCCTCCAGGACTCCATTAACCAAAATTGAGAACTTTGGTGAAGAGATATAGGCTAAGATCAATCTCTTAAACTTTGAGCCGAACCCAGCTTTGTCAAGAATTCTATCCAAAAATCTCTATGATACCCTATCGTATGCCTTGTTCATATGTATTTTCAGGAACATACCAACTCTCAAAGGGATCTCCAAAGAGTGAAGAGCCTCATGAACCAATATGATATTGTTCGTGATCTTCCTCCCAAAGACAAAAGCCCCTTGATGTTTTGATATAATTTTTTGGAGCAAAGGTTGAATTGTTAACACCAAAGTTTTGGCACAGATTTATAAAAAGTGTTACACAAGCTTATGGGTTAGAAATCCTTCAAATGATTGGCACAATTCTTCTTAGGGAGAAGAACCAAAAAGGTGTTATTCAGCTCTTTGAGGATGTCACCAAGCCTAAAAATTTTAGCAACCATAACAACCACTTACTTGGGCACTTTTTTTCCCTCAATGGCAAAAATAACAAACCTCACTTCTTTAGGGGAAAGCGGATTGAGCATATCAACATTTTCCTATTGATTGATAACATTGGAGAACGAGCCTAGGAGGTCATCTTTCTTCACTGAGTTCAAGTCGGTTCTTCCAGACAACAAGTTCCTGAAATAGGAAATGACCTCTTCTTTCACATCAACTTTTTCCTTGCACATAGTACCATCATATTTAACCAACTCTTTGATTATAATGGTGTTTTATTTTTGACAATAGAATGGTGAAAAAACTTGGAATTCCTATCCCCTTATTTCAACCAAATTCATTTGGATTTATATCTCCAAAAAAATTCCTCCTTGGCTTCCAAATTGTGGAAATTGTTGAGAAGAACCTTCTCTTTTAGAAGATTTTCTTGATTCAACCCATTAATCTAAACCTCCTCTGCCAACATCATCAAGTCCTCCTCAATTCTTCTCTTCTACTTAAAAATGTTTCCAACACTTCCTTGTTCCAAGTTTTGAGTTTGTGCTTGATGTGTTTGAGCTTGCAGATAACCTAAACATGTTAGTCCCTTGGAAGTCTTATTTCCACCACTCCTTAATGGAATTTGAGAGATTCAGATGTTGAATCCAAATCTTCTCAAACCTGAAAGGGTGATTCTTTTTCCCGAACACTCTTATCGCAATGAAGACCAATGGAAATATATTGAAATATTATTTGTAGGATTAGTTTTAGTCTAGCTTCTTTTTGCATCATATAGTGTAGTGGATTAAAGATGCACATATTGTCATATTGTTTTATATTTATGTAAATGTGAAAACATATATATAATTACATAAAGCCTAATAATTATCACTATGTTATTTTTAGACTTGAAGATATCAAAAATAAAATACACATACATTTTATGAAGTGAATATATGTGTGTGTGGGAGGGGGTGGCAATGGGTATATAATGCATGTTAGGTGTGTGTGTGTGTGTGTGTGTGTGTGTGTGTGTGTGTGTGTGTGTGTGTGTGTGTGTGTTATAAATGATAATATTTATTCAGTTGGCACCAAACTATGAAGAAGGGGACAACAATGACGTCCCCATATGCACTGTGAGGATGGGATTGACATTGTCCTGTGACATATTGATTGTGGGTGTGGGGTTCAACCACTACCCGACCCTTTTATACATACGTTTGGACTCAGCTCATCTTTCTAATGCCACCACTATTTTTTAAATAAAACAAAAATAATAATAAATATCAAACAAAATCAACTATCTCTCTCTGTGTATAACCTTCACAAAATTAGACTTGTATTGGGAAAAATATATATGTAGTATATGTGTCTTCCTATTTATAGGTTTTTCCTTATTTTGTATGCCTCCAAATTGTGGCCTGCAAACACAACCAACAACCATGTGTATGAGGAAGAGACAAGCAAAACCAACAACCCTAAACCAAATTCTCTCCCTTCTCTCCATCTTGCAAATGAACTCTCTTACATTGAGTTTTTTATTTTTGACTCATCCTTATGGATCAGGGAAACTCTTAAGGCCCTTTTCAATTTAATGTTTGATATAAAACCAAATCTAAGGGTGGACATGGCTTGCTCCATTTTTGGAGGGAAAAGTTGCTTCAAATTAAGTCACTTAATCTAATTACATGTTGGCTTAAGTTATTTAAGTGTGCACACCTTATGTTTTGATATTGAGTTGTTTTTTTAGCGGATGCCACTTAAGTGACCCCCTAAGTGACATTTTTATTGAGTGACCATCAAATTAAAACATAAAACTTAATAAAGTGCAATGTAAACCCTTATTTTATGACATTGTACCCTTACTTATGCCATATAAGTAACTTGTCGGTGATTCCAAGTAATTTTACCCTTGTGTAACCCTTGACCATGTTTTTTACATTATGATGAAACTTGATTCTTCTCCTTTTCCCCTTAAGGTCACTCAATCCATTTAAGAGGAGGTTGTTGAATTGTTTCCTTTGGCGGTTGTCTTGGCAAACCTTGTTTTTCATGTTGTATTTTTAATTTAGCCTAAGACCTATATGTAATGTTTGGCATCTTCTCTAGCATCGTGTTGTGTACTCCTACATTCAAAAAAACATTAACCTATTGTTAGGGAGTTTTTCGAGCTTAATTAATGGTCCTGACAAAAAAAAAATTAAAGAGATCAAGTCTTTTCAATTTAAATCCAAGTTTAGGTAAATCAATCCCCAAAGGACCCTATCGAACAACAAATGACATCAATACAAAATTTGTATTATTGTACAGAATTATGCATAAAAGTATAGTCATACAAAATTGTACATCGGTTTTAGAGATTTTCAACTTTTTCAATGTTTTCTATTTTTTTAGTAGATTCATCGATTTTTAGAAAGCGTTTTTCTATTCTATCTATAACACAAATTTTCCACTATAAATATCTATTTCAAAAAAAAAATCAACAACAAATACGTTGAAAGATTTTTGCCAAAAAAAGTTAGTTTATCTAATATAATATACGAAGGTAGCTAGAAGTTTTCCAATTGGAATTGTATTACCTGGAAACAAATAATGTTGACCATTTTTTAGTATAGATGCTTATATCAGATTTTTGTAGGGAAGGAAACCTAACTTGCAATAGGAGGAAAAGGCCAAGACAAGTTCGATGTACGGAATAGAGAAGCAATGATATTAATAAAGTTATTTGTAGCTGATGAAATACTACCAGAAGTGCACATTGGTAATGATGTGTCAAGTATTTGGAAGCAATTGAAGGAGTTGCATGAAATATTCGATAAAGATAAAGCATTTTTCCTTAAGAATATATTGTTTTCTATTAAAATGGATGAAATTGATTCTTTAAAAGATCATTTCGTAAAGATAAAGGATATTATAAAATAGTTGAATGCCATTGGACAAAAGATGGAAGATATGGTGGTAATCTCTCTGAAGAGTTTTCCAACTTCATTTGAGAATTTTATTGAAACCCTAAATATTATTGCTATTGACATTGACCTGACATTTGAAAAGTTGAACACTAAACTCTTGTAGCAAGACATTGGCTTTGGAAATAAAATTCAAGGGCAAGTGCAAGTTTGCTAGGCAAAAAGATGGTGAACACAAAGAGGGAAACAACAAGATAGAGAATTTGGGTAATTATAAAACTAAAACCTTCCAATGCTTCAATTGTATAAAACTAAGTCATAAGAGAAAAATTTATAGAAAATAGTTATGGGTTGAGAAAAATTAACCAAAGGGCCTAAGAAGCAAGGAAATATTACAAAACATAAAGAAGATTATGATTTTAAAGCTATTATGGCTAGAAATAATAGAGATTGTGCAAACAATATTGATTGGTATATAGATTTTAGTGCCACCAAGCATGAACATGAGAGATTGGTATCTTGACTCTATAGTAGATACATCTACTTCTAACTCAATGTTTTTTTAGGAGAGGAATACAAGGTTGAAGGTAAAAGAAATGTGTAGATAACATTTAGAGGTAGAAGTTGTTCTTCATGAATGTCTTCTATGTTTCTGGTTTGGAAAAAAATCTACTTTCAATTCATGAGATTATGAATCACAATCCTAATTTGAATGTCATTTTCAACAATAATAAATGTTATATTGCTGATAAGGTTAGATAAAACGCTGATAAGGTTAGATAAAAGGCAGATAGTTTTGATATTTAAGAATATGAACTCTTTAGATTGATTGATATAGGAGAGAGAGAGAAACATGCATTGATGGCCAAGAGTGATCAAGATATAAGCACACTTTGGCATCAAAGGTATATGGGCACTTAAATTTCAAATATCTTTCTTTTCTGGCTTTAAAAAGTTTAGTGGATTGCCTTCCCGAGATTCAGAATTAGCAAGGAGTTTATGGTGCATGTCATGCTAGGAAGCAACATGGGGTTTCATTTGATGAAGGACAATCTTGGAGAGCTATGTATGTCCTTCAGTTGATCCATACCAACTGTTGACCATTTTGGTCTAGCAAACCAAAATCGGTCTCCTTCTGCCTTGTTGTTCTGAGCCAGTTCAATTTTTGATTTTGTGCACAAGTATTTTGGCAAAAGGAGGAACCAGTTCATTGGTTCGACGCCAGTGCCCAATGGCTTGAGTTTTCAAAGAGATTTGAACTTGAACATTGAACCATTATTTGGTTCAATGAGTTGGTTCAGTGAGTTGGTTCGGTTCAATTGGTTCAGTGAGTTGGTTCAACAGCTTGATTCAGCATTCGGTTCAATGCCTTGGTTCAACAGTCGGTTCAATGAGTTGGTTCAACGTTTGGTTCAAAGGAATGGTTCAATGGGAAGGTTCAAAAGAGCCTCTCGAAGGACAAGTGCCTTTGCAGAGGGCAGGGAACACTTGAAAAAAGACCAAAATGTGAAGAAGGCCGAAAAAGTAAGTTTTCTTCAGAGTTTTGTTTAAGGCAAAGGACGAGAATTTCTTCGGTAAAAATGTTTGAAGGAATTCCTTCGGACATTTTGTCCAAAGAAATTCTTCAAAAGAAAGCCCCGCGAAAAGACAGAGGAAAGAGTGATTTATTTCGGACTTTTGTCTAAAGGAATTCCTTCGGAAAAAAGTCTAAAGAAATTTGGGGAAAAGTCCGCGGAAAAAAATCCGCGGGAAAAATGGCTGCGGGAAAAACCCCGAGGAAAGCTCCGAAGAAAATAAACAAGCAAGACAATTCTTGCGGAATTTTTGTCTGCGAGAAAAGTAGCCGTGAGAAAATCTGTGGAGAAAGTGGCAGAGTGAAAAGAGCCAAGGAAATAAGTGGAGAAAGCAAAGGAAGAGATCCTTCGGACAAAATGTCCTAAGGATTTCAAGACCAAGGAGCCGAAGGACCCCGAAGGGTAGGTGCCCTTGCGGGGGACTCTCGGCCAAAATGAAGGGACACTTCTCCAAGGCCGAAGGGTCACCTTCCCTTCGGGAGGGTCTAAAGCAAAACCTAAAGGAAAGGGAAACATAAAAGCCTGATCGAAGAGAGAAAGCTGAAGAAATTCCAAGGGGTGACGGGCCCGAAGACGTCAAAATTAAGCATGACAAACTAGTCGTTGGAAGTTCAAACGCCCAGTGACAGGTGCGCAGACGTCAAATTTAAGGTGGTGAAATAGTCATTGATTTTGAAGAAGCTTAAGAAAAGCCCAAGGAACTCAGCGACCCGCCAAGAAGATAGCCCCAAGGGCCAAAGGAGCCAAAAAGAGACAAAGCCAGGAAGAGACAAAGTTGAGAAGCAGACAAACAGTCCAGGTGGCAAAGAGAGGTGTTGACTCAAGGATTTACTCCTGCAGTTGGAACAGTGCTTGCCAAGTGGTCATCAAACGACGCAAACAATAAGCGGCACGGCTTGTCTCCTCCACTTTGCATTTATGAGCAGACAAACCGCGTGAATATCTGAAGGGAGCAGTCTTATTTGTAGAAAAAGAGGTGCGGCCCATGTGTTCACATTAATGTTTGAACGCCAAGTCAAGACTGGTGATTACATAGCATGGTTTTAGCAGGCCTCTTCTAGAAGGATGACATCAACAACAACAACTTCCTCTTCTCGATGCTCTCAGCGCACATGGGCTAGCTTGTCAAAGGGTGCCAAAAGTCTTTTCCAAAAGGGGCTCCTTTACTTCTTCTCCTTTTTCTATATATTGTAAACTTCTCATTTTGAAAGAGGAGATCTATTAGCCCGTAAGGCAAAGCTCTGCCCAAAAATCTCTGGGTTTGTAAGGCAAAACTCTGCCGAATTTTACCTTGAATCAAGACTTAGAAATTTTTACCTCCATTTGAACTTGCACTCACGCATATGTCTATATTTTTCTTTTGTGTTAAGTCATTTTATTTTATGATTTTCACAGAACAATTCCAACATGTCTAGTGCATTGTGAAGTTTCTTCTTCTGCAGGTTTGCCAGAAGTGTCTACAGCAGGAATATAGGCGCATGTGAATACGTTGCCAAAGTGTGTCCCAGAACACCTTTGATAGTTCTTCTTCCCTGTATCTCTATGGACCCCTGACTCACTGATACAGAAGAGTTTTCCACATCAGATGAAGTGTATGGGAGCTTCTTCTTGGTGAAAAGTGTATGTTTGAGCTAAGTAGATCAATTTTTTTGGTGTATCACCTTTTAGTTTAGGTTTAGGTTCTATTTTTAGCATCCTTCTCCCTTTTCAACCCCCCCTTTTTTCATTTATTTGTTAGCAGTAGGGAATCTAGGTCCTAAAAGATACATCAAAGGGAGCTAGCCCTTATCTAGAGACTCTCCCTCCAGTTTTGCCAGGCCCACAGGCAAGAGGGGAGTTTCCATTGTTGTGTGTGGAAGGCAGGAGCTCGGTCTCCTATCCAGGGTGCAATCCACTGTGTCAACAGTTTTTGGCATGCCCGATGGGACCAACTAGGACAAGTTTTGTCCAAAGAGTTGAATAATTTTGGTGTGTTCTTTAACCAACTAGCCTTTAGAGGATTTTTCATCAACACCAATAGCGACTCCGAGTTGAATCAGCTGGTTAAGCAGTCAAGGTGCCATCAATAAATCTCATTTTTTGTATGTATAATCCCTTTACCTAGAATCATGGGCGTTGTTTTCCTTCGTATAACTTTGATCAAGCTCAAGTTTTTTATGGAATCGCCCCAAGCAACTCTCTTAGTTTCCCTTCAACGATAAGGGAAGTAGCACTGGAGTTTGAGAAGTAGGTGATGGAGATAGACATATCAGATGAGCAGCATAGATATCAACAAGAGTTGATGTACAAAGAGGAGTGTTTGTTCTGGTAAGCTCAGGCCTTGCAATCCATGGAGGAAGAGATAGCAAAATGGAGGAATCCATTCACGCAAGGTAGTCATCCTTGCGCGCCCCCTCCTATTCTAAATAAGGCCCCCTCTTATGCACCAAATCTTTTCTATCAGATAGCACTTGATCATTCTAGCTCATCTGATGCATCAATCAATCTTGCTCTTAATCTCATGCACCTAGCTTTCCAGCATGCCTCTTTGTAGGCAGCTCTTCCTATACATGAGCAAACCCTCCCAAATCTTCCCCAACCTCCTCAAGTCTTTCAACATGATCTCCAAATTCCAAGTTGGAAGAAGGAAAGTCATGAACCAACCCAGGACCTTGGAGAGGATAAAGTTACTCTCTGTTCATAGGAGCAAAATTCCAATCCCAAGGTCATGAGTTGGAAGCAAACAGTGGAATCTTGGGGCAAGAAGGAGGAGGAGAAAGGTTTTGCTCAAAACCTTGAAGAAGATGAAGCTGCTTCTATTCATCGTGATGATGATTGTGACCTCTAAGAAAGGCTCTTTCAAGAAGACATAGCCAGGAAAATTGCAGAGTTGGAATCCAGAGCGAGATTCCTCAGCTAACGTGTGATGGATATGTCTGAACACACCCCATCTACACACCTCCAAGAGAGATATTAGGCCACACCTGATATAGATGAAGTGCTGGCCAAATGGAAAGAGGAGAATCATTCGATTCTAGCTCAAGGACTGCCTCCTCTTCCACATGGTTTTTCCACTTCACCCCTTCTCAAGGAGGAACCTATTTCGCAGGAGGCGAGTGAGGAGCAGAAGATCCAATCTACAGTTTCCCAAGAGGCTATCATGGATGGCAACGAGGATGTAATCATCATGGAAGCTCCCTTTGAAGACATCATCGACAATGGAGAAGACACAGGGCATGCATATATGCAGATGTTCTAGCAATACGAAGAGGAACGTAAGCATGGTGAGCTCTCTCCTCATTTGTTTGATGAACTTCCTTATTACTTCGATGAGGAGGATGACTATGCCAAGGAGCCTGAATTGGAGGAGGATCAGACGGATGTCTTTGAACAACTAGAAACTCTGATCCTTGAGCAGAAAAAGGAGAGGCATGTCCATCTTGAAGACAATTTTGAAGAAGAGAGCTTTGAACAAGAAGGTGATGTTCTGTGGGATGAGCAATCAGTTTGTGATTCCATTTCAGACATCACAATAGTCACCATTCTTCAAGAAGGCCATGAGGGAGCAGAGGATGAGTTTGACAAGGTCTTCAATGAAGCAGAAGGGAACGAGTCAAACCATGATGCACTGCAAAGGGACTATGCATATCAAAGGGCTTAGGGTGATGAGCCAACAACCATTGATTTCTTGGTGAAATGCATCAGCATGAAGGACCATCATTCAACAAGCTTCCAAGGACAAGAAGAGTACATATATGTTGGAAGCATGTTTGACTCTGACCCACTCGGATGCAAGCCAATCGAGGTGGCAGGCAAGAGGATCAGGTCACCAAGTCTCCATTCCATCCAGCCACTTGTCTGGCACCATAAGTTTCCTAGCCAGGAAGGAGACTTAAGAAATTTTTCCTTTGATCCAGGAGGGAGGCAAATATACCTGGTTAGCTGTATATAGTAGTTTTCTTTTAGTTTTTTTTTCCTATTTTCCTTAAGTGCAATTTGCACAAGTAGTGTTTTTAGCCTTGTGTGTGTTTTCCCTTTTGTCTGGGGTACAAGCTCATGATTGATTCTTGGATCTATCAGGGCTGTTGCTAACATTTTTCAAGTTGTATTCTGACTTTGTGCCCAATGGATTTTAAGGCAACTGGTTTCTAAGCATAGCAGGCATCCTTCCCCTGGGAGTCGCTAATTTGTTGACCATTTTGGTCCAGCAGACCAAAATTGGTCTCCTTCTACCTTGCTATTCTGAGCCAATTCAATTTTTGATTTTGTGCACAAGTCTTTCGGCAAAAGGAGGAACCAGTTCACTGGTTCGACGTCAGTGCCCAATGGCTTGAGTTTTCAAAGAGCTTTGAACTTGAACATTGAACCATTATTTGGTTCAATGAGTTGGTTCAGTTCAATTGGTTCAGTGAGTTGGTTCAGTTCAATTGGTTCAGTGAGTTGGTTCAATAGCTTGATTCAGTATTCAGTTCAATGCCTTGGTTCAACAGTCAGTTCAATGAGCTGGTTCAACGTTTGGTTCAATGGAACGGTTCAATTGGAAGGTTCAACAGAGCCTCCCGAAGGACAAGTGCCCTTGCGGAGGGCAGAGAACACTTGAAAAAAGACCAAAAGTTGAACAAGGCTGAAAAAGTAAGTTTTCTTCATAGTTTTGTTTAAGGCAAAGGATGAGAATTTCTTCAGACAAAATGTCCAAAATGTCCGAAGGAATTCCCTCGGACATTTTGTCTGAAGAAATTCTTCGGAAGAAAGTCCCGCAAAAAGACAGAGGCAAGAGTGATTTCTTTCGGACTTTTGTCCAAAGGAATTCATTCGGACAAAAAAGTCCGAAGAAATTTGGGGAAAAGTCTGCGAGAAAAAGTCTGCAGAAAAAAATCTGCGAGAAAAATGGCCGTGGGAAAAAACCCGAGGAAAGCTCCGAAAAAAATAAATGAGCAAGACAATTCTTGTGGACTTTTTGTCCGCGGGAAAAGTAGCCATGAGAAAATCCGTGGAGAAAGTGGTCGAGTGAGAAGAGCCGAGGAAATAAGCAGAGAAAGCAAAGGAAGAGATCCTTTAGACAAAATGTCCGAAGGATTTCAAGACCAAGGAGCCGAAGGACCCCGAAGGACAGGTGCCCTTGCGGGGGACTCTCGGCCAAAATGAAGGGACACTTCTCCAAGGCCAAAGGGTCACCTTCCCTTCGGGAGGGTCCAAAGCAAAAGCCTAAAGGAAAGGGAAACAGAAAAGCTCGATCGAAGAGAGAAAGATGAAGAAATTCCAAGGGGTGACGGGCTCGAAGACGTCAAAATCAAGCACAACAAACTAGCCGTTGGAAGTTCAAACGCCCAGTGACGGGTGCACAGACGTCAAATTTAAGGCGGTGAAATAGCTGTTGATTTTGAAAAAGCTTAAGAAAAGCCCAAGGAACTCAGCGACCCGCCACAAAGATAGCCCCAAGAGCCAAAGGAGCTAGAAAGAGACAGCCAGGAAGAGACAAAGTGCAGAAGTGAGCAAATAGTCCAGGTGGCAAAGAGAGGTGTCGACTCAAGGATTTACTCCTGCAGTTGGAACAGTGCTTGCCAAGTGGTCATCAAATGGCGCAAATAGTAAGCGACGTGGCCTGTCTCCTCCACCTTGCATTTATGAGCAGACAAATCGCGTGAATATCTGAAGGGAGCAGTCTTATTTGCAGAAAAAGAGGTGCGGCCCATGTTTTCACATTAATGTTTGAACGCCAAGTCAAGACCGGTGATTACACAGTATGGTTTTAGCAGGGCTCTTCTAGAAGGATGATATCAGCAACAACGACTTCCTCTTCCCGATGCTCTTAGTGCACATGGACCAGCTTGTCAAAGGGCACCAAAAGTCCTTTCCAAAAGGGGCGCCTTTACTTCTCCTCTTTCTATATATTGTAAACTTCTCATTTTGAGAGAGAAGATCTATTAGCCCATAAGGCAAAGCTCTGCCCAAAAATCTCTAGGTTTGTAAGGCAGAACTCTACCGAATTTTACCTTAAATCAAGACTTAGCAATTTTTACCTCCATTTGAACTTGCACTCACACATATGTCTATGTTTTTATTTTGTGTTAAGTCATTTTTTTTTATGCTTTTCATAGAACGATTCTAGCATGTCTAGTGCATTGTGAAGTTTCTTCTTCTGCAAGTCTGTCAGAAGTGTCTATAGCAGGGATATAGGCGCATGTGAATAGGTTGCCAAAGTGTGTCTCAGAACACCTTTGATAGATCTTCCTCCTTGTATCTCTACGGACCCCTGACTCACTGATACAGAAGAGTTTCCCACATCAGATGAAGTGTATGGGAGCTTCTTCTTGGTGAAAAGTGTATGTTTGAGCTAAGTAGATCAACGTTTTTGGTGTATCACCTTTTAGTTTAGGTTTAGGTTCTGTTTTCAACATCCTTCTGCCTTTTCAACCCCCCCCCCTTTTTCATTTATTTGTTAGCAGTAGGGAATCTAGGACCTAAAAGATACATCAAAGGGAGCTAGCCCTTATCTAGAGACTCTCCCCTCAGTTTTGCCAGGCCCAAAGGCAAGAGGGGAGTTTCCATTGTTGCGTGTGGAAGGTAGGAGCTCGGTCTTCTGTCTAGGGTGCAATCCACTACGTCAACACCAACATTTGTGGACATATGAAGACAACATCAATCTCAGTGACAGATAATTTTTTCTAATTTGTAAATGAATTTTTAAGAAAAATGTGAGTGTGTTTTTTAAAGAAAAAATCTAATGCATTTGATAAGTTTGAAAAGTTCAAGGTCATGGTACAGAAATAATTAAGAGAGAGTTTCAAAATCCTTAGATCAAATAACGGAAGTGAGTTTTGCTCTAGAAATTTTCTTTATTTTTCTACTCAAGAGGGCTCCTAGAGGAAATAATTCACAACATAATGGAGTGGTAGAAAGGCATAATCATACCGTTGTAGAGATGATGAGGTTTATGTTAGATAACAAGTTTGTTCCTAATAAATAGTTGGTGGAAGAAGTGCGCACATCAATGTATATGCTCAATTGGTCTCCAAAAAAAGCAATACATAAGAAAACTCTTGAAGAATTAAGTTTGGACGAAAACCCAAATTCATCTCAAAGTTTTTGGTTTAAATGTGTATGCATGGGTTCCTAATTAAAACCGAACCAAACTAGATAGAAAATGCAAGAAGCTAATGTTCACAGGGTACAATGACCACCATAAAGCATATAGGTTAGTTGGTTTGGAAACTAACAAATGATGCTTTAGTCAAGATATCATAGTTTATGAGAATGCAGGGTCATCCTAGATAAAGACTGAGCATAAATCAGATTAAAAATGTGTCCAATACATGTGATATTGTTGAGTTTGCATGTTGGATAGATGGGGATAGTAATCATGAGTAGAAGGAAGCCCTTAAGTATGAATCCTGATAAAATTTCAGCCAAGATAAAACAACATGCTCCTCAAATCAGCAAGATACTAGTGTTGATTTGAAGGGGAAAGAACAAACGAAGAGGCCAAAATGGTGGTACAACACCTATGGTGATGTTCGGGAAGATGAGCTTCTTTATATGAGAGTGGAAGGAAGAGCAAAAAGAGGTAAAACATATGATATGGTGAATTATGCTTTGATGGCTAACCTTCAACATTATTTTGAACTTGAAGTATATGAAGAGGCCAAAGGAAAAACAAAATAGGAGAGGCTATGAAAGTCGAACATGAAACTTTGATGAAGAACCAAACATAGGTTCTAGATGTGCTACATGTTAGGAAGAAACCCATTGGTTGCAAATGATTATATAAATTCAAGTATAAAGCAAAGGGCACACTCGACAAACATAAATCAAGGTTAGTCGGAAAGGACTTTGCACAAGAGGAAGGGATTGATTACGAGGAGACATTTGCTTCTACTACAAAAATGAAAACAATACAATTGGTTCTAGCCATGGAAACACAGTTTAGCTAGAATGTACATCAAATGGACGTGAAGAGTGCCTTCCTCGATGAAGATCTAAAGGAAGAAGTAGACATGTACCAACCATAAGAATTTCAAGTTCCAGGGAAGGAACATATAGTGTACAGATGAAGAAAGCTATTTATGGGTTAAAACAAGTTCCTAAGGCATGGTATATCAAAATTTACAGGTTTTTGGTAGAACAACAATTCAAAAGAAGTCCTTTTGACCTCAATCTCTACACCAAAAGTGGGAATGGTGACTATGTGATTCAGTGGTATATGTTGATGACACCATCATCATTGGTAGTGAAGTTGGATCTATTAAAAGCTAAAATCAAATTTATGTTCCACTTTTGACATGATAAATCTAGGCTTATTATATTACTGATTAGAAATAGAATTTTGGAAAACTAATAAACATATATTTATTCTCAAACAAAATATGCAATAAGTTTGTTAGATAGGTTCAGGATGACAAATTGTAAAATCTCGTCTACACCTATGTTGTTAGGGCTGAAACTTTCAACCAAGACTGATTCAAAAGTAGCAAATGAATCCGTCTACAAGTAATTAGGTGGAAGCTTGATTTCTCTTATAGCCACTAGACCTGACTTGCATTATGCAATCAACTATATCTCCCAATTCATGATACCTCCAAAAATATAACACTAGATAGCAACAAAGAGGGTGCTATGATATGTGAAGGAAACACTATACTTTGGCATTCTATATGTTAAGAGCAAGGAGCTTCAATTATGTGGCTATTCAAACTTGGATTGGGCAAGATTTGTGGATGACAAGTCTATAACAAGTTATGTGATTAGTATAGGAACATGGGAAGTTTATTGGATTAGCAAGAAACAACACGTAGTTTTACTTTCCTCTACAAAAGCAGAATATAGAGCAACAATAAAAGAGGCATGTGAAGTAGTTTGGCTTAGAAGAGTGTTGGTAGATTTGTAATTTGATTACGTTGAACCTACAGTACAAATTTGTGATAACCAAGGAGTTATTAAGCTAGCAAATAATCTTGTCTCTCATGAACGCACAAAACATGTCGACATACATTGTCATTTCATTTGACAATATGTAAAAGATGGAGTAGTTGAGCTGCAATATTGTCAACTCAAGGCCAAATGCAAAAATTCTCATCAAGTCACTTGGCCCAGATAAATTTATAAAATTTATAGATAAACTTGATGTATTTTCTAGAATGACAATTAAGGGAGGATGTTAGAGTTTGTAAAAATAAAGTTATAATGGCCATATTAGTCTTAGTGATAGGCTTAGTAATAAGTCACTTTATGACTTTAGATTGCTTTATCAAGTAAAGTAAACATGACTTAATGTCCACTTAATTCATTTTAAGTTTAGGTTTGTGTCTCCCAAGCATCAGGGTTTATGTTGTTGTTTTCCTATAAAGTGACGGTTGCTCTTTCAATAATACATCTAAGAAGCATTTCTCTCTTTGTAGTTCACTCATGTTCTTGCTTGGTTTCTTTATGTGTTCAGTTTTCGTAATAGTTTTGATCGACAAGAACAATTGGATCTGTGAGTTCACGTAGTACATGCAAACATGCAAGTATCTAGATGGCCTAAACACTGCAAAAATAAGAAGATTCAAACTAAAAAGCATCTCCTATAGACTAAAAAATGGATTTTTGTTCAAAAATAACTTCGGAGAAGCCCTACTAAGATGTGTCAACTATTCTAAGGTGGAAGATTTATTTAAAGAATATCACCCAGGGCTTTGATGGGGCCATTTTCATACCCCAACAATAACTACCAATATAATGAGGGCAAGGTATTATTGGCCCAATATTTTTAATAATGCTTTTAAATGGGTTAGAGCATGAGAAGCATGCAAGAGATAAATAGAAAAAAAATCCCCATTACCCTTGCAACCTATCATTGTCAATGCACCATTCACTCAATGGGGTTTATACTTTATAGGGAGGATTAACCCACCCTCAAGTGGAGGTCACAAGTGGATACTCTCAACCACTGACTACTTCACTAGATGGTCTGAGGTCATGGCCTTGAAAGAGGTCAATGAAGGGGTAATGCTTGAATTTCTAAAAAACATTGTGATCATATTTGGAATCCCCTCCACCATCATTTCAAACAATGTTAAAGCCTTTCTTGGGACAAAAGTGATAAGCTTTGCGAGAAAATATGGAAGCTCCATGAAGACATCTTCCAACTTTTACCATCAAGGTATTGGTCTTTTCCAAAAACACAAACAAGAACTTGGTGAGAATTATCAAGCGAACTATTGAGGTGAATCATAGGCAATGGCATGACAATTTGAAAACAACCCTCTACGCTGACAGCGTCACCTCTAAATAGGCCATTGGAACTCCCCATATGCCCTGGTATATGGGAAAGAAGCAAGATTACCATCTTACCTAGAAATCCCAACTCTTGAGTTCATGCATCAAATGAAACTAGAACACAATGATCCCACGATTATAAGAATGGCAGAGCTTTTGAAATTGGAAGAGAATAGAGAAAGGTCCTATGAGAAAATATTTAAACACCAACAAATAGTAAAGAGGTGTTTCGACAAGAAGTTGGTCCCTCCTGATTTTAAAAGTGACTTATTCCTCAACTAGGATGAATATAGAGCAAAACCTAGAAGGCACTCAAAATTCAACTCATTTTGGAACAGTTTATACCAAATCACAAATTGCAGGCAAAACAACGCCATCAACTTAGCAAAGCTTGATGGAGAAGACCTCCTCATCCCAATGAATGGGACATATCTAAAGCATTATCCTTAGAGGTACATAAAGTACTTGTACATAATTATATATTTTATAACTCCCTTTCTTTTCTTTTACATGTAAATATGTATTTCTAACCCTAAGGTGCTCATCATAACACTAAGGTTTGAAATGCACGAATTTGAAGGTTGTTCTCTCCTTAAAATATTTTTGAGGACTTGTCCTAGACTTGTCATCCCCACCAAAATCTCTTAAAAGGATAGATTTAAAAAATTGGCGGACCATGCTTGGCAAAAGGCAAGTGGCCTCCATGTGGCTAACACATGTAATTTAAGGGAACATATCAGTTTGAGTGCTTCTAAAGGTTGCCCCATCGTCAATCCCTCCAATCTAATGGCTAATAGAGAGAAGGGGCACAGCGCACAATGAACCATAAATGCTCAAAATGAGGAAACAATTTTGGCACTGTTAAGGCAAGAAGTTTTATATGCACTTAACAGTATCCACAACTTCTTATAGTGAAAGCCAAATGGAGGCACAAAAATCAACAAAGATTATAAACTCAAGAAGTCATCATGGTGGTGATGTTGATAATGATTATTGCTCAATTTAAGGCAGTTTGGCATTCCCAAACCGATACATTAAGTAAAACCTAAAAGCTTCCATTTGAAAAAGAATTACAAATGGTAGAGCTCAAGCTTTCCTAAACTAAAACCTTCAATGAACTACATTTTAGGGCTATATGGAAGTGGAGAGTGCGGTTAAGAAGAAAAGCGGTTATACGGAAAAATGGAATGTGTGAAGGCGACCATGAAGTAAAAGGCTTGCGCTAGAAAGAGCAACCAAAAGAAAGCCATGGCCGGTGATTTGCAATCTACATTAATCCGAAGCCAAGTATATAGAAACCTTTTGTTTCTTAGTCTGCTAATGCTTACCAATCCTATCCAATTTTTGCTAGGGCTGAAAAATTTTCAACCACTCCACCCCTACTTCCCCAATTGCAAAACTCCAGATTTGTAGATCGAGCCCAATAATGGATGTAACATCAATTTGAAACTTTGCCCTCACAACTTCCTTATTTCCTCATCCTTCACCAGCGCAAGTTCCTTAGAATAAATCAATGAATGCCCTTTCCCAACCTCAAGGCAAAGGAGACCCATTTATCATGGATGAGCCCAAACAAGTTTTTGAACACAAAATTCATTAGGGCCCTAAAGCATTGAGAAATGTCTCCTTCAAATTATGTAATACACGAGATCCAAGTTTCGACGGGACATAGTCGTGGTATTGTGGTATCACGTTTTTTTTCCCTACTATACTCACCCTTACTTTGAATTGGTTAGGACCTATGTCTGTTGTTATCATCCAAACATTCATCAAGTTAAAGATAATCAGATCAGGAGCTTTGTTACTATCTCCCTTGATGCAATAAGGAGTTTGGTTAGCGAATTATGACAATGAATTCCACTAAAGAATACCAAGAAGATTATTGGAATAGATTAGACGATAGTCAGCTACTCTTAAAGCAAGAGATGAGAGTCGATTTGAAGAGAGAAATATGAGTGCCCAGAGTGATAATTGCCTTTTGATCCACCTCTTAGGAGATTCTAAGGATGACTACCCATAGGGCACGATGACGGCAAGATGGTCCAAGCTCATTAGTTTGTTGTGTTGTATACTTTGAAATGCTCTTGCTCCAACAATCTCTCTCTTTTTTTTTTTTCCAGAGTCATCTCAAACAATTTGAATGAGAAATTGAAGAATTTTAGCACCGCCAAGAAATTTAGATATTATGATAATTTGGTCCTTATTTTGCAACAAATTGTAGGAATTTTTTGGCACCTAGTTTTAAAGCAAGAGGATCACCAAAAACAACCCTTACTAGTGGTGGAATGTTCTTTGGAAAAGTAACCCATATGAGGATTTTGTTCATACCTTCCTAGTTCATGCCCTATGTTGGACCAAAGTGAAAACAAAAATTCATTTGCCCAAGCCATACCAACAATTATTTGTCTTTGCTATGATTGAAGATTAGTATTTCTTTCCCATAAGCACAACTTTCCTATTACATGGCTTCAACCATCTACTTTCCATCCTACTCAAGCAAGTCACCAAGAGAGTCTTTGCCTTGGAATGTCTTAGGTAGATGGATCTAATTGATCAAATGAGTAGCACATGCAATAAAAGAAAAGCCTTCTACCAACCCCCTTTTGCATGCCATTCGATTGTCCTAAAAAGAAAAGTCGATAACCTGGGAAAGAAGCTAAATGAACTCCAACACAAGAAAAACGATGATATATGGAATTATGATCCTATGGGTCTTTTTGCGACCAGATTGAGAGAAATTGGACGCAAGTTCAAATACGAGCATGAGGAAAGGCTTGACACTGAAAGTCAAGAATCAAGAGGAAGACCTAGCTCATACAGGGTCTATCAGCTAGCCGCAATGGTCCAAGAGCAGAGCTCTAGAATCCCCCTAAGAAGAGATTTATCTAAAAAGGAGGAGATTCCAATTTGAACTCTCCAAGAAATACCATAAGATAGGTAATGAGAGGAAGTAGGGAATGTAAACGCTTGGTTGGAATGACAAAAAGATAAATGCATGGTGGAAACTAAGGGTTGAGACAGAACATTGAGCAAAAACGTTTGATGAGATTGCTAAAGGCGATGAGTAGGAGAGAGTTAGGGATGCTAATGAGGATGAGATAGATGAAGATTTTGAGGATGAATGTGTATATACTATATACCACCTCTTAACACCCTATATATATATATATATATATATATATATATATATATATATATATATATATATATATATATATATTGTCTTCCCTGTTACCTTCTTGAAGCAATCAGTGACTTGAAGTACCGTCACTCATAACACTTGTTGTACTTGACAGAT
This sequence comes from Torreya grandis, assembly GCA_037957365.1. Lineage (NCBI taxonomy): Eukaryota > Viridiplantae > Streptophyta > Pinopsida > Cupressales > Taxaceae > Torreya > Torreya grandis. The sequence continues at coordinate 2,019,979 of JARHVA010001357.1, forward strand.
CATGTGACAAAATCTAGTCACCTTTGTGCCTTAACCATACTTGACAATCCCTCTGAGATCAATGTCTTTTTATAACTTGGAGGTCAGTGTTCGATCCTAGCCCTATCAGTTAAAGACCTATTCTATTATCTCGCCAGAAAACACTCTACCCCTTAATCCTTTAGAAATTATGAGTTACATAGTTACTTTATTCAGGGTTGTAAAGCACAACGTTATTAAAGCCATTGACTTTTTGACTAATTGGAGAAACCTTCTAAGGATTACTCAATATCTTTATCATTGAAAGTGGACTTGCAAACCCTAGTTAGCTTTATGCCACCGTCGTACTTCCGAAAGTACATCCTTGCACTTTAAGTTCATAAGGAGACTTGATGGGCAGTTAGTATACTTTTTTATCTGAGTTACTATACATACCTCTTTTAGAGACAATATTTTCGTGCATTCATGGTTTACCATCTATAATGCCAATTCTTTTTAGCAAAACCAGAGTTTCAAATTGACTTTACTCAAGTCTATGAAACACATCCTTAGATAGGGTTGATCTCCTTGCTTGCTTAGCGAATGCCTACTAAGCAATACTCAATACATTTATCCTTAACTCGTGACTAGCTAAACATTCATTTGGTAAGGTTCTTCAATACAATATTATTTTGGGTAGAACATCAAATTAATTGTACTACCAATCTTATTATCACATAGCTTCTTGATACCGAGAACAAGCCATGTATAATAATGTATTGCTAAAGGTTAGGAATGTCACCTACTTGACAGAGCCATTGCATAAACTGTATGTAGGCATTCACCCTATCAAGTACTAGGCAGCTTCGGTATCATCTATAATGCCAATTCTTTTTAGCAAAACCAGAGTTTCAAATTGACTTTACTCAAGTCTATGAAACACATCCTTAGATAGGGTTGATCTCCTTGCTTGCTTAGCGAATGCCTACTAAGCAATACTCAATACATTTATCCTTAACTCGTGACTAGCTAAACATTCATTTGGTAAGGTTCTTCAATACAATATTATTTTGGGTAGAACATCAAATTAATTGTACTACCAATCTTATTATCACATAGCTTCTTGATACCGAGAACAAGCCATGTATAATAATGTATTGCTAAAGGTTAGGAATGTCACCTACTTGACAGAGCCATTGCATAAACTGTATGTAGGCATTCACCCTATCAAGTACTAGGCAGCTTCGGTATCATTCCTTAGACAACCTAGCATTTAAGTCGTATCTTAGCCACCATTATATCACAGGGATTCTTTCAGAGCTCCTTTGTTATTAACAAGGTCCTTGTTTCAGGGTTATTTTTTCCAAACCACATTACAATAGAAACAGAGAGTAAAGCTTAACATATAGATACCATCTAACAGAGGTGATACATGAGAGAGAAATTTGTTGAGTCTTAGTTCGACTAGATGTGAGATTCCAGCTTAATCCTTATATCCAAGGTTCAAGCTCCTCTTTAAAAGGCTGTTATTAGTCCACAATACTAGTGAAATAATAAAATATGTCCACACTACTAAACCCTAGTAGAATCTTGCAAACAGACAAATAGTTTCATAGTTCATTTAACTAAAATCATACAGTGCTTATCTTCAATGTAAATTCCTTGCCTTACATAATAACACACGTCCCAAGATAAGGTTTATCACCATTGCAAGCTTGATGATAGGTACCAATAATGGTCTTAAGCGCATTCACTATCTAATCAGGGTAATGCCATACATTTCATTATCTTATCTGATTATTCTGTGTTCCCAATATTTTCCCATTCGCAGACCTGGTTATTACCAAGGGCCAACGTAATAAACAACTCAACATATTGATGTATGTGCATGTACAGTTTCGGGCAGAGCATATCCAAAATGAATCATTAATTTGTATATTACTTTACTCATAACCATATCCATGGCATATAAGTTGGCAGGCAAGAGAGAGATTAAGTTGCCACTATCGGTGTAGTGTGAGAATCTAGATAAGGCTGAGTGTTTTACCTTAAGTAGTAGAGATTTAGAAATCGACTACAAGAAAATCATCCAACTAAAACTCTGTTCAGCGGATGCCTCCATGTTAGGGCATTCCTCTTAATAGCACCCTAAAGGTCATTTATGGAGAATATACATATATTAAATGGAGGAACAAGTCTAAATTTTCAGTTCTCTTTATTCTTTGGTACTACTTAGTTTGACAAATGCCATAGTTTAGATCAGATAACTCTATACAGATATTTAAGCAACTAAGGGATACTGTTCCCAAGATATGTTACATGGGTTATAACCCCATTACAACTTTATACTTAACCACATACTTCAGAATTAAAGACTTCCTTAAGTATTGTTTCTGCTACATCAAGTCGTAAGTCTTAGCACACATTTACAAATTATAGTTATTTACATCATAGAAGTTAGCTACAGCTTCAAGTTAAGGGCCAGTTGATAGTCTCTACCATTTAACAGTACGGTCTGAGCCTCTCAATACAATGCTCTTAACTGTAATATAAAGGCCGATCTTACGAACCGACTTATAACAGTCCCTAACAATGTAGGTAAATATATACACCTACTAAGGTACTGATTACCACCATTAGTAACCTACAACAGGAGTAGTACTACCAGGTCTAAGATGATTACATATGTATTCTGAGGCAGTAATGCAAGTAGCAAGATAAGAATGAGAGCAGTATCATACCTAGAATTCCCATTACCCAAGGTAGAAGAATACATTATGTTTTCTATCTTCCTTGCATACCAACTTAGGCAAATGATCTAAGTATACACAGTAGAACATGGTACTTTAATTTAGACAGTGTGTTCTAATACAACATAAAGGACTGAGAATCAAACAACTTAATCCGTTAGCACAATCAGCCCAGGTACCAAACATTGCAATAGTCTTTAAGTACTCTGTCATGCAAATGTATAATCATAATCACATATAAAAGGTTCTTGTAAAAATACGATTTGATTACAGGTGTTTTACAACATATCATCTTATAAGATTTTTGAACAGAATAAGACATGGGATTCCCAACTTACTCAATAGTTCAATAACATAATTTGACAATTTAAGCACTTCTGCACAAGTGGTATAAATCAAAGCAATTTCCTATTTTATGTACAAGCAACTACAACAAGAACAAGCTGAATCTCCTCAAGATCTTGTCAATAGACACAAGAAGCTTTATTGACACTCTTCTAAAAAGATATTATCCTGCAAATCTGCATTTGTCATGAAATCATATTTGTCAGCACAAGGCTGGCATGTCTACTTGTCCAAAATCAGAAATTTAAAAGCAATATTTATACTTGCAAATATGTCATAAAACCATCAAAATACAGGTTAGAGGTCTTTCAAGGTACAATAGAACTTTCAATATCAATATAATGCTTTTGCTGATAACCAACAAGTACAATAATCATAACATAGCATAGAAACAACCAGATATCTTTTCTTGATTTCATAACAGGACTGTTCAAAGTCCTATAAACCATTCAACAATCACACCTGAATTGTTCAAAGTCCAACAAACCATGCCATACAACAAACAAAGATAGGTATACGCCTCTATGCCTATGCTTCTGCATGTGCATAGAACCGCATATATATTTATCATCAAATAAAGCATACCATTCAATAACAATGTTCCGAGAGTGAACCATATAACCCATGCTTTTATCCATTCCAAACAAAGGGATAAGAAGACATGCCTGTAATTTAAATTGCAACGAAAATATATTTGCCTCCTCGCTTGCCATAAGCAGCTGACGTGCCATATCTTCTCTTTTCTCTCTTATTCAATGAATACCCACTTAATATTTATAACCAGAACCCTCAGGGACTTACTAAATTCTGCCCTTAACTCAGGTTCAAAAGAAATTATAGCTGTCCTCCTATCTAAACAGGCTTCATGTGTGTGTGTATTAATTATATATATATTTGATTGACCATTGCTTTTAATCAGATCTATGAACCGGTCTGGGACATATGGTGGCCTAAATCCCTGGAGGATTATCAGATCAACAGGGCACAACCAGCCTCGTGATTACTAAATCTACAGCCGACAAGCCTTGAATACACCGCATATGGCCACAACTGGCCTCACATGCTCAACGAGATTTGAACCCAAGCCACTTTACCAACTCACCCACATCTCATTGGCTATATATATGCACATACTCTAGGAACACAATTTTTGCTTTTCCTAAACACAAACTACTTATTTAAACAACTCTTAGTCTTTCTTCACAAACAGGGCTATCTAAATGACTTCATTGCGCATTTCCATCTTAACTCAAGGAACAATGAATAACTTACCTTTATGTAAGATAAAACCAATGACCCCTTGCTCGGCTTCTAAGCCCATTCTCCTTCCTTATTTTGCACAACAAAAGTTCTCCTTTCTTATCTTTTCTACTGTGCTTATAAATCCCAGATAGTACCCTCTGTGATCTCAAAAACCCCATACTTTCTTCTATTTATATCTCTACTAGGATTTTCTAGAACCCTGAATTCTGGAGAAATTCGAGTTTGTGCCACTAAGGCACTAAATGTCCATGTAACCAGTCATGGTTACATTTCTTCATGCAAACTCATAACAAACTGGGTCTCTTCTCAAAAATTGGAGAGATTCAAATGAAAATATAATCATGGTTGTTGAGGCCAAAGATTCCATATTCAGTAGTCAAAACCAACATAAAAAACTTCTCAACCCTATCAGCCTTAACCTGCATGGTCGGCCACAAACCTCCTTGATGGTTTCCAAAGATCCCAATGTGCCCAAATGGTCACCTAATTGCAATGATGAAATTTTTTAAGGTTTTCAAACTTCAATGACCTTTTTGCCCACAAAGACCCCATGCTCTATTTTGTTGGTTTATGTTCTTTATTGTTTGAACCGTCAAACACCTTCCCCCTCCCCGCCCCCTTTTTGGCTTTTATAAATATAGATTTGCACTTAAAATAATAATTTAAATAATAAAATGTAATTGATTAATGGTTTACTTCACAGTTTTAGATTTAAAATAATGGAATGTATATCCTCAAGGGGTTTCGTCTTTGATTAGAGAGATGACAAAGGTTTCCATCCTTGAAATCCGATTCTACAATTAAGGGGTTTCATCCTTAAAAGTAATGAAAAGCTACAAAGCTATTTTTGGGAAAAATTGTGTGAAATTTTGATGCTCACAAAACGTTTCGGATCCTCTTCTGTGATTCTTATCAGGGGATAAGAATCACAGAGGAGGATCCAAAACGTTTTGTGAGCATCAAAATTTCACACAGTTTTTCCCAGAAATAGCTATGTAATGTTATGGACTGTGAAAGCGTAAAATCTCTAATGTAAAGTTGTTGCTTGTACATATTTATATATTTGAATACATGATTGAATGATTCTCTTCCTACCATTTGCTGATTATTAATACCTACATAGCCTTCCATCAAAAGATGTCTCCTCTAAATGTCTTTTCTCAAGGGGTATGTCTTCCCAAGGGTGGTGTCCCTTGATACTTCCATTTAATAAATGTTGTTTTATTACTTAATTAACTAAACATTGACTTCATTCTAGTGTGGCGCTCCTCCTTTAATAATTAATAAATATTGTTTGTAGTGCTCATCTTTATGGGCGATTTCCTTAATGATATGATTTCCGACGATTTAATTGGGGATATTAAATAAACTTACTTGATGTTGCCTCCCATGGTGAGGTTAAAAATTATAACCTTCTCAAATAAGATTAAAGCTTGCTTGGCATTTGAAAATAACAATTTCCCATTGCTGGAATTTGAACTCAAATCAATTAACCTTAAATATGAATTCCCACAAAAACAAAAAACCAAAGTGCTTATTGATATGATATTGCTAGCAACCTGTCAAACAAGGTATTTGGTAAAGTACTCGCAATAGCCATTAATGTAATTCGATATGGCCTCCATATAATAGAGCACACACACATGACCTCAAGTTTTAACAGTGCAGTTTGTTTCAACAATCAATTAATGAACTTTTAGCAAGTACTAAGGACTTCAATTATATAAATACAGCTATGAGACCAGTAAAATGGCAGAAATCTTATTTACATTATAATCATGACTTCCATAATGAACGACACTACCTCTCATCTACAAAGTCAAATCATTTACCCATTTTTCAACAATTGTCATACAACCCTTTTGCATAATAACATGTGGGATTTTACTCTAAAATCAAGAACCAAGCCAAGTTTGGCTCAGCCACAAATAAAACAATGCCCGCTTCATGTGACAATGCACAAGGATTTTTATTGTGACCTTGAAATCAAGGTCTTACTGACTACTCTACAACATCAAACACCTGTCACATTTGAAGTCTAGGAGTCAAAAAATGGTGGATGTTATAGAATGTTCCATCGAATTTGCCTCTTTTACCCCCTCGAAACAGATATTCCCCTTGTGAAAGATGAACCTCAATTTGACATCACAAATTATGGAATCAGAGTAATGATAACCAAGAAGATGGGAGTCACAAGTAGAGGTCTCAAAACTCATGGACAAGGAATTGAAGAGCCAATTAGTTGTGTTCCTCCACAAAATCCAAGAGCTAAGACAGGCATAGGTGTAGGATTTTTTCAACCCTTCCAATTGCCACCACGATTAATTGGTAAATTCAAAACAGTTTGATTTGATCCGTAATAGGCAGAAATTGCTCAATCAACAAATGCGAAAAAACAAGTGTCGATGCCTTTGCCAAGTATTTGACTTCAGCTTATCCCCAAGATATTGCAGGGGGTGAAAACAAGACCTATGGAAGTCATGGTTCTACGCAGTGGGGGAGGGCGCGGCGGGGAATCCCACCTCAATTGATCCTGGTAATGGCTCAAGCCTGTTGCATGACAATTTGGAGTCATTTTCAGAAAATTCAGATTTTTTGAAAACAAACAACATAACTTAAATTGCAGTTTCAAAGGCTATTTATTGGAGCATTTTTGGACATCAAAAAATGTGCAATCACTTCAATTTTATCTGACTCGCGACTTGGATCGTGAGTTGAGCTTTCCAAAAAGGTAAACAGATCTGAAATCGAAGTATACCCTAAACATTTATGACTCCTGCAAAGTGGCCACTCCAAATGCTATAATTAACAATTCTTATCCTAGAGGAATTCTTATTCATAGGAGTTTTCCTATTCACATGCCTACGCATTTTGAATGGCTATTAGTAGCATTGTTTATCTTTAAGGCAATTTATTATTCTTAGTATATTCTTAGGATTTTCCTATTAGCATGCCCATGCATGTTGTATGACTATTATCAACTTTGTTTATCATTAAGGCATTTTACGATTCATAGTTTTGTTTAGCTAGAAAACAAGGGTTCATCCCATAGATGGAATAACCGATGAGTAACTTTCGATTGGTTGGTTGCTCCCCTAATATTCCCCATGACGAATACTGGTCACTCAAAACTGCCACCAGCCCAAAAAAAACAAAAAAAAAAAGGCAAGTAACCGTTGGGTACTCGCAAGAACCGTCGAGTAACCCACAGTTACTCCCCTGTTCTGTGTCCCATATAACCTATGCGAAAACCCAACAGAACTGCTGGAAAACCGCATGTTTGTCCCAAAACTCTCAAAAAATGCAGAAAAAACGTGGAATTCGGTCTTATAAAATGTAACACACCTCACATTTCATTCACACAAGATTTGGAGTATTCAAGAGCAGACTGAGGAGAATTGAGCAAAGAAATTTCCAGGTTAGTGCATTTTTTTTAAAAAAAATTCAATCATGTAAAGGAATTGTAATTTAATTAAAACATGTTTGATAAATATTTTTAATTTTAGTATACAAATTTGATGCATTCTATTTTAATTTCATGCATTTCGTTAAATTTTCGTGTTTAGTATTTAAAATTTATGTCTAATTTTTTAAAAATTTTGATTTAAAATGTTGTTTTTTAACCGTTGATGTTATGGTTAGTTTCCGTTTATCATTACATTTTATTTATTATTATTTTTAACCATTATAGATTATAGTTTTCAATTTGTTTGTTAAAATTTTAAATCATAAATGCATTTTAGTTTCTGTTTTATAATTTATCATATTTTAATTAATAATTTGTATTTAATGTTTTTTATTTTTTTTAGTTGTTTTTAACATGTTTGCATTTTGTAGGTTATCTATTAGCCAACAATGGCATTTGGTAGTGCATCGAGCTCAAATTCAGTCAGTGGCAGCCAATTGGCTCCCCTTAATGCTTGCACCGGTGATTGGAAGTATGCCACGCAGGTCGAAACGTCCCAGACGATTTTAAATTGTCACTTTTTCTCAAAAAAGATGTCAGAAGGCATCAATCACATGAAGTACCATCTTTCATGCATTCTTGTCGCGACATCATGCCTTGTCTCAATGTCACTGAAGAAGCAAAACGAGAGATGATGGTGAAACTTGCATCACTGTATGAAAAGAAACTACAGAGGGCAAGGATGCAAGCAATCCTAACAACAACCATTGATGCTACATAGGCAAAGGAAGAAGTGGCAACGATGACAAAAATTGTGGGCTCTAGTCATGGTCCACGCAAGTGTCATGGCATATCTGTATTGGCTTCATCTCAATTACACTCATTTTTTGTCTAAAAACACACATAGGGCACAACCTTCACTCCAAGTTATAGGATGGAACAAGCAAACGCATGCAGAAGCAAATAAAGCATGCGCAAATTTTTGGTACTTCAACAACCTTCCCTTCAACGTGGTGAGGAGCCCGTACTGAAAATATTTGGTTACAGCATTGAAAATTGTAGAAAAAGGGTACAAGACACCCTCTCCAAATACTTGAGTGGAAAGTTGTTCAAGAATACAGTGGAAGATGCAAAGGTGATTGTCGAAGATCAAAAGAGGTTGTAGCATAAATTTGGATGCGCCATTATTTCCGATGGATAGACGGATGGAAAGAACCACACATCAACTTTTTGGTGTCTTCAAATGATGAGCTAGTTTTTTTGAAATCTTTGATGCATCAATTAAAATAAAAAATGTGGAAACTTTGAGCTTGATGCTAGAAGAGGTGGGCATCGAAAATGTTGTCCAAAGACAATGCAACAGCATATATGGCGACTGGGAGACTTCTTAGGGAGAGACATCCATCTCTTTTTTAGACACCTTGTGTAGCCCATTGCCTTGACTTTCTTTTGGAAGGCATAGGCAAACTTGATTGAGTGTGAACAGTTGTAGAAGCTAGAGAAATAACTAAATATATCTACAATCACCCTTGAGTTCTCAGCGTGATGAGAGAACACATCAAGGAAAAAAAACTTGTTCGAGCTGGGGTCACCAGGTTTGCAATGAATTTTTTTACATTGCAAAGCATTCGCAGTTTGTTGACTCTTTTGAAGCAGATGTTTGTCTTTCAAGCATGGATGGAGTCATCCTATTCCAAAAAAGTTGATGGAGTGAAGGTTGCGAAAATAGTTTTCAATGAGGCCTTCAAAATAAGAGCTATAGAGATCGTCAAGGTAACTTGAAATTGCAATTTAAATTTCAAGTTGTTTCCCTTGTTTTTAATTTTTTTAATTTAAAGTATTTATTTTATAATTTATCTATAAGTTTGTCACACTAACTTTAATTTGTTTGTAACTTTGTTGCTGTCCGAGTTTTTGGTGAGGGTTTTGCGATTGGTGGATGGAGAGCAAAATCTAATAGGTTATATTTATGAGGCCATGGATAGGGCCAAAGAGGTAGTCCAAAATTATTATAGAGGGGATCGTGCCAGATTTTATCCCATTTGAAATTTTATTGATCAAAGGTAGAACAATCAACTCCACCAACCCATCCATGTAGCGAGGTACTGTTGACAATTCTTCCACAGGGCGGATTGTCTCTTGCCATTCGAAAAATTCACATCTCCATCCAAGGAAAGAAAGAATTCATTGGGAAGAATACATTGTTTTTCTTTCGTGAGGGCCTTTTCTACAATAGGAATTCCTTCGGACTTTTGTCCGAAGGAATGGTTCATCAAAGAAAGTAGAATGTCACAAAGTCCAAAGAAATCCGAAGGACATAAGTCCGCAGGAAATTACAAGTTTCAATTCCTTCGGGGAATTTGCAGAGCTTACAACAAAGGAAGTAATTCCTTCAGAGTTTTTGTCCGAAAGAATACTTCGGAGAATTTACAAGGGAACACCTGTAGCCAAACAAAAGTTTGCCCAAAAGCAGAAAAGCCAAGGAATAATTCCTTCGGACAAAAGTCCAAAGAAATCCTAAGGAATAAGTCCGTGGAATTGCAAAGGGCTTTGGAAGGTAGAAGAGGGCAAAACAAGAAACCCGAAGGGCAAGGTACCCTTCAGAGGGGTCATTTTCAACATTCCCGAAGGGCACCAGGCCCTTTGGGAAAGTACACGTCAAATTCGAGACCCCTACAAAAACTCGGGTGCCCTACAATTTTTTCGACAAAGGTGCAGATGCAAGACAGAAGCCCTTGCGGAGGGCACTTGGTCGGTAACAGGACCACTACAACTTTCCCGAAGGGCAATTTTTTTGAAGGCAGTCAAAGTCAAAAAGACAAGAATTAAATCCTTAGGACTTTTTGTCCGAAGGAATTCCTTCGGACAAAAAGTCCAAAGGAATTCGGAAAGGTCAACGCCAAAGGCCCTAGCAAAGCCGACAGAGCAAACAGAAGAGCAAAGGCAAAAGACAAAGGATTAATTCCTTCGGGCTTTTTGTCCGAAGGAATTCCTTCGGACAAAAAGCCCGAAGGAATTAATCCTTTGTCTTTTGCCTTTGCTCTTCTGTTTTCTCTGTCGGCTTTCCTTCGGACAAAAAGTCCGAAGAAATTCAAAAAATTACAAAGAAGGAAAGTCCGAAGAAACAGGTGAAGAAGGCAAAGCCGAATGATTTATTCCTTTGGGCTTTTTGTCTGAAGGAACTCCTTCGGACAAAAGTCTGAAGAAATTCGGAGAGGAGCCGCCAAACGAGAAGGACCCAACTAAACAAAAGCCCGAACAAAGGAAAAGAAAAGGAAGATATCCTTCGAAAAAAAGTCCGAAGGAATACTTCGGAGGATAAAGCCGAAATAAAGAAAGCTGAAGGAAATCAAAGGTAAAGTCAACAAGAATTCTGAAGGAAATAAGAAGACTAAGGCGCCTGACAGAAAATAAGCCCGAGAAAGTGTCAAAGGGTGACTGATCCGGGCAACAATTTGGGTGACCATTCGGGTGACAGTTAATTCCTCGAATATTGTATTGTTTTAAATCCTCACCCGTTATGTTCTCGAGCACTGTATTGTTTTAATTCTTGGAATTCAAATTGTCGGTGACAGTTATTTCCTCGAGCCACTCAATCTTAAATCGTCACCCGTTAATTCCTCGAGCCACTCAATCTCTCGATGTTTTCAAAATATGTATAAATGCATTATAACCCGAAATGGAAAGGCGAACATCTCTTCCCAGAGATAAGCCTATATTTGTATTGCGATTTTTGAGTAATACAACATCTCTTCTTAGAGAATTCATTGTTACTGTGTTATTTCTATGCTATTGAAATATTTATCAACCAGAACTTCTGAGTTTTGGATCAATGGTATCAGAGCGGTTTGTCTTGAGAGTGTATGATCCCGAGGACGAGGTCAGGATACAGGAAACTTGGGTGGGAAGCGACAGAGCTTCCAAACTTTCCACTTGTGCGCCCCAAATGACTTCAAATGGCAGATGACACCGAGACATCCAATCCTTTCAAGGAAATGGTGAATGAGGCCCTCCAACGGCAACAAACGCAGATGCTACAACAATTTGCTCAAATTCTTCAAACACTTTCGATGGGAAATTCTGGCTCCGTGGCTACACATCCTGGCTCCTCATCGAGGGAACTTCCTTTCAGTGCCCCAACACCCTTCAAGGTTCAGATAAATTTTGATATTCCCACATTTGAAGGCAAAATCAATGCTGATGCAGTGGAAAATTGGTTGGATCAACTGTCTTCCTACTTTTCTGTAAATAAGTTCACCGATGGAGAAAAGATCACTTTTGCTCTTTTGAAATCATCATTGCCCGTGAAAAACTGGTGGGAAGTGTACAAAAAGAGGTTCAGTACAGATATCATTGGCCTTGGGGAGGAACCTACCTGGGATGATTTTATGGAAGCAGTAAAAGAAAAATACTATCCCATCGGAGCATATGATGATATGTACATACAGTGGCAACAACTTCGCCAAGGCAAGGACCAATCTGTTCAAGATTACACAGACACTTTTCATTCTTTGTCTGCAAGATTGGTCATTCAAGAAAGTGAGAAACATAAAACTCTCAAATATCGTGGTGGACTACAATGGTACATACGGGGGGAAATGGAACTCTTCAATTTGGAAACCCTCGGTGAGGCATATAAATTTGTAGTGAAGATTGAACAGAAGCATGGCAGGAAGAATACGAAGAGTCAACCCTCAAAATGGAAAAGTGACAAGGAAGGTCAAACACGAGGCCAAAATTGGAAGCAGAAGGAGTTTCAAGATAAGAAATCGTAGAAGGGGAAGGCTGGAAAATGGTGTGATTACCACAAAATTGGAACTCACTCCAAAGAAGAGTGTCGAGCCATCAAGTCATTGCTCTCTGAGTCACAATACTCGACATCTACTACTCTACCTCATACACAACCCACAGTCGAAGAGGACGAAGAAGAAATTGTAGATGTTGAGCCTGACACCATCGTCGCTTCATTACAGACTCGTGAGGAAAGACCAGATGACAAAGAAAGATTGTTTCACTCCAAATTATGGGTAAAAGGTAAGCCTTTGCATTTCATTCTTGATAGTGGGAGTCAAAAGAATTTAATCTCTGCTAAAGTTGTGAAAAGTCTAGATCTATCCATGAAGCCTCATCCAAAGCCCTATAGTATTGGATGGTTGAGCCTAGAGAGAGACCTTCGTGTCACCCATCAATGTCTTCTTTCATATGCTATAAAACCATTCCAAGATGAAGTCTTGTGTGATGTGGTCAATCTAGATGTTTGTGATGTACTCCTTGGTCAGTCGTTCATGTATGAGCAACATGGCATCTATGAATCACGAACTCGAAGGATCACCCTCACTCTTGGAACACATCGCTATAGGGTGCCAGAGGTACCACCTCCCACATCTGTCTCCTTGATCAATGCTAAGCAATGCAAAAGATTGGTGGAGAAGACAAAGCAATTTGTCCTCATGGTGATCAAACCACAGAAATCCAAGGAGGTCGATGTTGTGATCCTGACTACACAATCAACACAACAACAAAAGCAGATAGGATGAATCACAGGAGAATATGATGACTTATTCAAGTCACCCACAGGAGTTCCACTGCATTGCCAGGGAAAACATTCTATTGAATTTGATCCCAGGATCACCTTTGCTTAACAGTCCTGTGTATCATAGATCAGTTTTGGAGAATGATGAGATAAAAAAATAGATTCAAGAATTGATCCAAAGGGGTCACATCAGGCCAAGCTCTTCACCTTGTGGTAGCCCAATTGTCTTGGCACCAAAGAAAGATGGAACATGGAGGCTTTGCATTGACTACTGAGCCCTGAATAAAATCTCTGTGAGGAATCGCTAACCTCTCCCCATGATCAATGACATGCTGGACCAGCTCCGTGGTGCGAAGTTCACCAAAATTGATCTCAAATTTGGTTATCACCAAATTCCCATCGATCCCACTGATGTCTGGAAAACTGCATTCAAATCCAAGGAGGGGCTCTTTGAATGGTTGGTCATGCCTTTTGGCCTAACTAACGCACCTGCAACCTTCATGAGGATTATGGATGACATCCTACGACCCTTCACCAACTCATTCGTGGTTATCTACTTAGATGACATACTCATCTATAGCAAAACATGGGAAGAACATTTGCAACATGTTCGTAAGGTGCTTCAAACTCTTCGAGAGCACAAGTTGTACGCAAATCTTGACAAATGCACATTCGGAATGACAACAATTCAATACCTCGGGTATGTTGTGAATGAGGAAGGGGTCCATGTTGATCCAGAAAAGATTCGGGTTATTCGAGAATGGCCCACACCAAGGACCCTCACAGAGCTTCGCAGCTTTTTGGGTCTTGCAAATTTCTACTGCAGGTTTGTTCTTGGATTTTCACATGTTGCTTGGTCACTAACCCAAGTGACTAAGGGAGGAGCTAAAACTACATTTTAGTGGGGTGAAATATAGCAAAGGGCATTTGAGAATTTGAAGAACAAACTCTACTCAGCCCCTGTTCTTGCCTTGCCAGATTTGCATCAACCGTTTGAGTTGATGACAGATGCATCTGAATATGCCATGGGAGTTGTCATCATGCAACATGGCCATCCTATTGCATACCACAATGAAACTTTCACTGATACAGTTAGGAAATATCCAACATATGATAAGGAGCTCTATGCCATTGTGCAAGCCTGCAAACACTAGAAACACTACATCTTGGGGAAAGAGACAGTCATCCACACTGACCACAGAACATTGGAATTCATCCAGATGCAAAGCAAACTACGAAATGAGAGGCACCAAAAGTGGGCCACGTATCTTCAGCAATTCCACCTGATAATCAAACACAAAAAGGGGAGCTCAAATACAACTGCAGATTGTCTGAGCCGCCCACCAATTACTGCACTCACAACAGTTCTTGACCTATGCGGACATGAGACTGCTACTTGGGGTGCTCTATATGAAGTGGATCCTACCTTTGCTGATACATATCAAGCGCTCCAAAAATGTGAACATGTTTCTGACTTCTATTTGCAAGATAATGTCCTTTGCCATATGGGGCACATCTGTGTTCCTGTTGCAGAGCAACAAAAGATGATATGGGAAGCACACTTCAGTAGGACAGCTGGACACTTTGGTATCGAAAATACTTTGGCAGTTCTTCAAAAACACTTCTACTGGCCCCATATGCGGAAAGATGTGAAAAAATATCTCAAATCTTGCACCCCATATGCAATAGCCAAGCCAACAAATAAGAAGCAAGGATTGTACATGCCATTGCCAGAACCAACCAGGCCTTGGGAATCCGTCTCAATGGATTTTCTCTCAGGTTTGCCCACTTCCAAACATGGCAAGGACTGTATTTTTGTGGTAGTTGATCATTTTTCAAAAATGTCTATCATGCTTGCTTGTAAAAAAAATATATCTGCTGAGGAAACTGCTCAACTATATTTTAGTCATGTATGGCTCCATTTTGGTCTCCCCAAGTCCATTGTCTCAAATCAAGATAGCAAGTTCTTGAGCATCTTCTAGTCCACTCTATGGAAGATGATGGATACTAAGCTGATGAAGTCCACAGCCTTGCATCCACAGACAGAGGTGGTAAACCGCTCGATTGTTCACATGATTCGGATGTATCACTCCAAACATCCACGCACATGGGACGAGGGACTTCCTTTCATACAACATGGATACAATCAGGCGCTGCACAGCTCGACCAAGCACAGTCCATTCCAAGTATGTTTTTGGTTCCAACCATGGCACCAATTGATATAGCTGTTTCATTTTCCACCATGGAATACACACCTCATGGAAGATCTGAGGCAGCAAAAGCAACAAAGTTTATTGAACAAATGCAACACATCTAGCAACAAGTTCATGACATCCTGGAGAAGATGAATCAGAAGTATAAGCAATGCCATGACAAACATAGGATTGCACACCATTTTGTTGTGGGTGACAAGGTTTGGTTACAGCTTCAGAAGGAACGGCTTGCAAGCCCACACAGAAAGATTTGGCCTCTGCGATATGGTCCATACACCATCACCAGAAAAGTTGTAGAAAATGCTTTTGAGTTGAACCTACCATCCTACCTTGGTCTGCATCCAATATTCAATGTGGAGCTCCTCAAACCATATCACCCACCTCTATTG
This sequence comes from Torreya grandis, assembly GCA_037957365.1. Taxonomy (NCBI): domain Eukaryota; kingdom Viridiplantae; phylum Streptophyta; class Pinopsida; order Cupressales; family Taxaceae; genus Torreya; species Torreya grandis. The sequence continues at coordinate 2,035,836 of JARHVA010001357.1, forward strand.
GACACTTCAGTTGTGGCAGAACAACTAGACATTGATGAGCTTGATCCACAGAGTTTTGCTCCAGTAGAAGAGGATCAGATTGTGGATACTTGGATGAAGACAACAAGAGGACGCTCTATTCTACTGTATCGAGTGGTCAGAAGAGGCCAGCTTAGCCACCAAGGTGAGTGGCTCACAGAGAATCAAATCAAGACACAACTACCCCACCTGATGGGGAATATTGACGCAATGGGGACCATTGCTTTTCAAGGAGGGAGGAATGATCCAGGCAACAATTTGGGTGACCATTCGGGTGACAGTTAATTTCTCGAATATTGTATTGTTTTAAATCATCACCCGTTATGTCCTCGAGCGCTGTATTGTTTTAATTCTTGGAAGTCAAATTGTCGGTGACAGTTATTTCCTCGAGCCACTCAATCTCCCGATGTTTTCAAAATATGTATAAATGCATTGTAACTCAAAATGGAAAGGCAGACATCTCTTCCCAGAGATAAGCCTATATTTGTATTGCGATTTCTGAGGAATACGACATCTCTTCTCAGAGAATTCATTGTTACTGTGTTATTTCTATGCTATTGAAATATTTATCAACCAAAACTTCTGAGTTTTGGATCAGTGACGTCCCGCAAGACGTCAAATTTTTGACCGCAGGAAGTAACCGTTGAAACAAAGGTAAAGCCATAATTCTGAAAGAATTAAACCACGGGAAGTTGACCTCAGATTAAGCGACGGAAGTTGAAAAAGGCCAAATGGAGGAAATATAGACCAAATATAGGCAAAATACATCCAAATATAGAATCCCGCCAAAAATAGACATGAACAGGCAGACCAAAATAAGATAAAATACATGCAAGCAGGGGCTATTTTCGATCAACCAGTCAAAGCTTCAGTTGACTGATTGTCGAAGTCCTGCTCATCTTCGGATCAACTCATCTGAAGGTCCAACTCAGCTTCAATCGGAGTTCTAAATTCGAACGTCGAGTTGACTATTTGAGATTTAGAGTTGACTAATTGTTAAATGCCACATCTACCAGGAGTTTCCCATGCAAAGGAGAATGATCTCTTCGTCTAACTTAGCTTACCAAATAGTCAACTCAACTGATCTCTTCATCCAACTCAGCGTACCAAACGGTTAACTCAGCTTTCAAACGTTTCAACTCGACATCCAGCAACTCACGTAGAGTTCTAAAATTGACATTGGCATGGATCTCCATGCAAAGAGAGGTGGGCGGTTCAGAACAAAGACAAGTTCACTTTCTCAAGCGCAAGAAGCTTCATGCAAATACAAAGATAACATATTTTATTGAAAGGCCAAGTTAGCGTTGAGTTAGTCTAAGTTGATCTTTCTCTTCAATTTTTCAACGCCAATCTTTGGCTTTTGTAATTCTCTATAAAATGGCTTTCAGCCTTGATTAAAATGATCCCTCTCTTGGCTAGACTAGACTCTGTCATTGGTGAGTTGTGTAATCTCTTCGATCAATAAAAGGACTGTACTTTCAAATTTCAAGTATTGGCATAGTGTATATTCATTCAGCAATTTGTATATGTGGTAGATTTCTCTCCCTTCCCAAATTCTGATTTGTACCTAGTTGCTAGCTTATCGTATTATGCAAGTCATGTTAAATGTTCTTTATGTTTTTTACTGAAGTTGTACGTGGATGTTAGGTCGCTGCAAAGTGTCTTGTATCAGACCTCTCTCCATTGTTTTCCCTCATGTTTTGGTCATTGGATCGAACCTTTTCACGAAATATTTATGCATAAGTGGTCGATTGAAATCAAAGGTCTTCCTATTCCCTTGTTTGTTCAGTGTTCAAGGTTCCAAGTTGAGTGGATCAATATTTTGGTGTATCACCTTTATTAGGTAGCATTTCCCCGTAAAGTTTCCTTCTCCCTTTTCCATGGTAGTCCGCAGCATAGAGTAGAGATCCTCACTGATACATCTTACAGGAACTAGCCTTCTCTGGAGGTTCTTCTCACCATTGAGGCACCACCCTCGTGAGAAGATCCCATTGTTTCAACCGGATAGAGGACTGGTCATTTCATGCAAGTCTTCGATTCAAGGCGCAGCTCCAGGTTGACAACAGTTTTTGGCACACCCAATGGGACCTATTTTTTCTGGTCTTGATGAAATTGCAGTTGTAGTAGTGTTCTTCAAGAAGTATTTGGTGATTCCAAGCTCAAGCAATTGCTTCTAATAGTTCAAGACAATTTCCATGTAAGTCTATTTTTATTGCATTTTCGTGAATGAATTTTGATGGCTGTGTATGAAGAGAATTCCTAAGTTATGTTTCCTTATCAGCCCGAAGATGGATCATATCAGCCTGGTCATGATACCTATGAGCCTTTTTATGAGCCTAATCAGCCTTATCAAGAGTATTATCAAAGCTATGTTGAGCCTTATCAAGTTTCTCATGATCCTTATTATCAAGAGTGTGAATCTTACCTTCCTTGTGAGCTATATCAGTCTTAGGGCCGGATTTCATCTTTCCCATATGGCTATGATGTTGCATATGTGCAGTTTTGCCTTCAAGAAAGAATGAATGAAATAGAGCTCAGAATACTAGCATATGCAAGAAAGGTTTGTTCTAACTCTCAGTATGAGGAAGTGAATGGTCTATTTCGAAATGTGTCCAATGATCCAGAAGAGATAAATGGACTATATATTCTTGTATTGGAAAAGATGGAGGCTTGGGAAAGGCAGAAAATCAAGTTAAACCAATCGTCTACAAAGGGCTATTGTGCTTCTTATTCTCATGAAGTTCTTAACCATGCTCAGTGTGTGCCAAGGGAGCTTCCTAGTTGGAGTCCAGAGCCTATTCAAGAGCATATTCAAGAGCCTATTCAAGTGACTTCATGAGACTAAACCTTCCTATAGTCCCATTACGTCACCAATCATCCCTCAAGCTCAAGTTGTCCGGGAAAACAAGTAGGTTTCAAACTTTGATGAGGTAATGGCCAAGTGGAAGGAACAAAATACAGAAGTCTTTTAGAGTTTCTCTTTCCCTCCCCTCCAAAACTTTCTAGATAATTCCATTGCCCTCAAGATTCCAAAACCTGATCATGATCAACGTCCCATGCTTCATTTTCCCTCTCAAACAAATGAATTTGATCACCCTCCCACCATCTCCCTTCCTCAGGAGGACTCTGTTCTTTGGAGGATTGAGAAAGAGGTTGCAGCTACAGGTCAAGTTCTTGCAGTGTGTAGAAGATGCTTCAAATGTGTTTAAGGAAGAATTTCCTATGGATACTTCACTTGAGGTTGTAGTTGAGCATCCAATTATAGTTGAGAGTGAGAAGACTGATCTTGATGTAGAAGAACTTCAAGAGGAGCTGGTACAAATTGAAGTCATACATGAGTTACAGGTATCTCCTATTGAGAAGGATCTAGATAGCGTGACAGCTGATTCAATTCAAATAGATCAAAATGAAGAACAAAAAGATGATTGGCAGCTGTACCTTGAATCTCTACAAGAGATTGAAGAGCTTTGTATGGATATGATGGCTATTGAAGAGCATGTTTATGAGAAATTTGATCAAGAATCACCTATTCAAGATCCCAGTACAGATTGGGTTGCCTACTCAAAGCTCCTTGAAGAGCTGGATGAACTTGCAGCAGTCAATAAAAAAGATTGGGTCACTCAAAAACCATGCATAGATGAGATATCACTTGACAAGGTGGTAGATGATAAGCAATCTGAAGAAAATCAGGGGGTACTTGATGAGTTTGTCTTGGTTTTTGATGACTCATTCGAGAAGATGCTAATACAATTGGTGGACAAGGAAAATGCCTCATCAAAGGTTATGACTAATAAACATCCTGTTTTGCAACTTGTACCATCTCTTGGAAGGAGTGAGTTCAAGAATTTCCCATTTGATCCAGGTGGATCATGCTTTATCATGGTTAGCTAGGTTATTTAGTTGTTTCTACTTTCTTCCAAGTGTTGTTCAAGCACAATAGTTTGCTTCAGTTTTGTTCCAATAAGTGCTTGTTTGCACATTTGCCTCTTAGTTTTTTGCTTTTGTGTGTTTCCCTTCTTATTTTGAAGAAGGAGGTTACTTCAGCGATGATCAGAGGAGATTTTCAGTTAGAAATCAGGTTCACCATTTGGGAATTCAAACAACGTCTATATATGGTTTGAGTTTTCAAAGATAGCAGGCACGCTAAGCCAGCTGAGTCGCCAACAATGTTGACAATTCTTCCACAGGGTGGATTGTCTCTTGCCATTTGGAAAATTCACGTCTCCATCCAAGGAAAGAAATAATTCATTGGGAAGAATACATTATTTTTCTTTCATGAGGGCCTTTTCTACAACAAAAATTCCTTCAGACTTTTGTTCCAAGGAATGGTTCATCAAAGAAGGCAGAATGTCACAAAGTCCAAAGAAATCCGAAGGACATAAGTCCACAGGAAATTATAAGTTTCAATTCCTTCAGGGAATTTGCGGACCTTACAACAAAGGAAGTAATTCCTTCAGACATTTTGTCCAAAGGAATACTTCAGAGAATTTACAAGGGAACACTTGCAGCCAAACAAAAGTCCGCCCAAAAGTAGAAAAGCCAAGGAATAATTCCTTTAGACAAAAGTCCAAAGAAATTCGAAGGAATAAGTTCGTGGAATTGCAAAGGGCTTTGGAAGGCAGAAGAGGGCAAAACAAGAAACCCGAAGGGCAAGGTACCCTTCGAAAGAGTCATTTTCAACAATCCCGAAGGGCACCTGCCCTTCAGGAAGGTACACGTCAAATTCGGGACCCCTGCAAAAACCCGAGTGCCCTACAATTTTTCCAACAAGGGCGCAAATGATGGGACAAATGCCCTTGCGGAGGGCACTTGGTCGGTGCCTGGACCTTTGTGCAAAGTCCAAAGGGCATTCTCAGTGGAGTTCAAAAAAAAAAAGGTACAAGGATTAATTCCTTCGAACTTTTTGTCTGAAGGAATTCTTTTGGACAAAAAGTCTGAAAGAATTCGGAAAGGTACACACCAAAGGCCCCAGCAAAAAGTCGACAAAGCAAAGTCCATTCTCAACAAAGAGCAAAGGCAAAAGACAAAGGAATTCCTTCGGACAAGAAGTCGACAAAGCAAAGTCCATTCTCAACAAAGAGCAAAGTCCATTCTCAACAAAGAGCAAAGGCAAAAGACAAAGGATTAATTCCTTCGGGCTTTTTGTCCGAATGAATTCCTTCAGACAAAAAGTCCAAAAAAATTCGGAGTAAGCCAAGGAAGACGAGCCCGTGGAGAAAAGCCGACGAAGTAGACAGGGAAAAACAAAGGAAACCTTCGGACCAAAGGAATTCCTTCGGACAAACGAGCCCGTGGAGAAAAGCCGACGAGGCAGACAGGGAAAAACAAAGGAAACCTTCGGACCGAAGGAATTCCTTCGGACTTTTTGTCCGAAGGATTAATGCGGCAAAGAATCCCGAAGGAAATAAGGCAAAAGATGAAGTTAAGAAAGCCGCAAGAAAATCCAAGGAAATGAAAGGAGAAAACATAGAATTGCAGCCAGAAAAGCCGAGGGAAATAAAGCTAGGGCAAAACAAAAGTCCACATGGACAAATTCGGCAAATTCGGCAAGCATAAAACCGAAGGAAATCAAAGGTAAAGTCAACAAGAATTCCAAAGGAAATAAGAAGACTAAGGGACCTGACAGAAAATAAGCTCGAGAAAATGCCAAAGGGTCATGTCCCGCGAGACGTCAAACTCTGATCACAGGAAGTAACCGTTGAAACAAAGGTAAAGCCAGAATTTTGAAAGAATTAAACCACAGGAAGTTGACCTCAGATTAAGCGACGGGAAGTTGAGAAAAGGCCAAATGGAGGAAATATAGACCAGATATAAATAAAAATACATCCAAATATAAAATCCCACCATAAATAGACATGAACAGGCATACTAGAACAGAGTAAAATACATGCAAGTAGGGGCTATTTTCAAACATTGATCAAAGCTTCAGTTGACTGGTTGTTGAAATCTTGCTCATCTCCAGATCAACTCGTGCATCCAAAGGTCCAACTTAGCTTCAACCGGAGTTCCAAATTCAAACGTCAAGTTGACTATTCTAGATTTAGAGTTGACTAATTGTTGAACGCCACATCTACCAGGAGTTTCCCATGCAAAGGAGAATGATCTCTTCGTCCAACTCAGCTTATTAGACGGCCAACTCAGCCTTTCAAACGTTCCAACTCAACATCAAGCAACTCATGTAGAGTTCTAAAATTGACATTGGCATGGATCTCCATGCAAAGAGAGGTGGACGGTTCATAACAAAGACAAGTTCACTTCCTCAAGCACAAGAGGCTTCATGCAAAGACAAAGAGAAAACATATTTTATTGAAAGGCCAAGTTAGCCTCGAGTTAATCTAAGTTAATCCTTCTCTTCAAATTTTCAACGCCAATCTTTGGCTTTTGTAATTCTCTATAAAATGGCTTTCAGCCTTGATTAAAATGATCCCTCTCTTGGCTCGACCAGACTCTGCCATTGGTGAGTTGTGTAACCTCTTCGATCAATAAAAAGGACTGTACTTTCAGATTTCAAGTGTTGGCATAGTGTATATTCATTCAACAATTTGCATATGTGGTAGATTTCTCTCCCTTTCCATATTCTGATTCGTACCTAGTTGCTAGCTTATCATATTATGCAGGTCATGTTAAATGTTCTTTATGTCTTTTGTTGAAGCTATAAGTGGATGTTAGGTGGTTGCAAAGTGTCTTGTATCAGACCTCTCTCCATCGTGTTCCCTCATGTTTTGGTCATTGGATCGAACCTTCTCACGAAATATTTATGCATAAGTGGTCGATTGAAATCAAAGGTCTTCCTTTTCCCTTGTTTGTTTAGTGTTCAAGGTTTCAAGTTGAGTGGATCAATCTTTTGGTGTATCACCTTTATTAGGTAGGATTTCCCATTAAAATTTCCTTCTCCGTTTTCCATGGTAGTCCGCAACATAGAGTAGAGATCCTCACTAATACATCTTATAGGAACCAGCCTTCTTTAGAGGTTCTTCTCACCATTGAGGCACCCACCCTCGTGAGAAGATCCCATTGTTTCAACCGGATAGAGGACTGGCCATTTCATGCACGTCTTCGATTCAGGGCACAGCTCCAGGTTGACAACAGGTACTACCTTAACCCCAAGTTTTTCTACTCTAATGGCTTCATAGATGCTAGTGGAGAGGTTATGAAGGGGCTCTCAACATGCATTGAGAGTATGACACCTGACGTTGAGGTGAGGGACCTCATTATTGCAGAGTTGTAGAACTACAAGCAAGCAAGGGGAAGGCTCTTTTTTTCAGCACTAGTTATTCAAGGGAGAGCCACGTAGTCACTAGGGAATACAAAATGAAGTCTTTACTTGTACCTTACCAATTACATAATTACAAATTTATAATTATTAATTTATTACAAAGTTTTGAATATCTTGTTTGCAAGGTCGTGGTGGGAGATTTGGGGTGGAAATACTCCAAATCTTCAAAGGCTAGCCCTTTGGATTTTATCTTAGCCTTGTAGCACTTCTAAATGTGAGCACAATTGGAGTTTGTTTGATCTCATTCACATGAAGAAGCACAACAAGTTGAGCCAACAACGCTTGAATGACTTGGTTTTTGTTCAATACAACCTTCGACTTCGCACAAAGATGGAGAACGCATCAAAGGAGCTTATCGATCTAAATAACATCAATCCCTATAGTGATTGGATTGCACAGGATGAGGAGGCCCCCATGTTCACAGAGGAGATTGTTGATTTTGAGAGGCAAGCTATCAAGGGTGCAGTTGAAGCATAAGGAGAAATTGAATTGGAGGACATCCTTGAAGATGAAGCAGAGGCAGAGGCAAAGGTGGAGCCACATGGGCAAGTGCAGCATTCTAGATAGAGCGAGACAGGGCAGTCGAGTGGGAGGATTAGAGTTTCTCAGTCTCCCTTATTTTTCCAAAGAGCACGAAAGAGAAAATTATAGATTATTGTAATTTGTACTTGTAGTCTTGTAGATTCTTGTATAAGACTATAAGTCTATAAGTATCATTTTAATTTGTAGTTTGTGACTTTGTTGTATTTGCATGATTATGCGATTTTGTATTTTCTTTGTATTCAAATCTAATAGAAAACACTTTCCTTTTGTTTTACAAACTCATTTCATCTATTTTGCTTCTGTAATTTCAAAAAAAAAAATGTTTTTTTTATAAATTCAAGTATTTTTGCCTTTGTCAGTTATTGTTGGTTATTCGATCGAGCGGGTCAAATAACCGTCGGTTACCCATTTTAGCCCCTTGACGAGTACTCGCCCCAACCGGTTATGCGAACTACAGTTCACCCTATTGTAAAGTAGAGTGAATATAGCATACATCTCTTTCGCAAAGATTGATTTCTTTTTACGAACTCTTATTTTGCAATAAAACTTTTTTTCTATTCTTGCAAATCTATGTCAGTTCATAAAGGAATATTTTGCTTTATTATAAAATGCTAATCCTTAACAATTGGTGTGTTGTCCTTCGGATTGAATCCTCAATCCGGATCATCATCCCAAACATATACTCAAAGGACCTCACAAGGCTCCACCATGCATGGAAAATCTACAACTACAAGTGCAACAGGGGGTGATGAAGATCGAAATGATAACCATAAGAGGAAGTTTGAAGAGTCAAAAGACTGCTCTAATATTCACAAAAAAGTTAATTTTGTTGAATAAAGATAAGAGAAAAGGGGAGTACTAAGAAAAATACAAATAATACTCCAAAGAAACCCCCTCTCAACAAAGAGTGAGTACTTCACAACCTCTTATTGTGCCTACTTCATCTTCATGTACATTTCCTCTCTCTCTTGCTTTTGTAAGTTATTCTCCCCCTATTATGAACCCTCTTGTTGTTTGTTCCCCCTTTTCTGCTTGCCCTATTGTAAGTATGTCCTTTAATGAAAAACCTGTATCTTTTGGGATAAGTGTTTCCTGCCCTTTTGACTCCCTTGCATGACTTCGCCCCCAACAATTTCAAACTCCTAGGGGAACAATTTATTTCAATTTGTTTCCAAATACTTCGCCCTCCATGTCATCCACCATATATCCGTAACCCCTCCTCTCTTCCTCACTACCATTCACCCCTCCATCCTATACACAACCCCTAACCGGATTGAGCCCTATGGGACAATATATAGGCCACTCTATACACTTAATGCCTTATTTCCATTATATTTATGGACACACCCAAATGTACTATGAAGAGGAACAAGCTGAATTGGCAAGTGGAGACGCCACATATAGACAACTAAGCCAATATGACCCGAAGGCGGATGTGCTTAATTTTACAAACATAATTCCCTCAGTTGTGAGGCCTGAAAGTCAAACGGCCATATCCGATTTTCACACTTCATATCTCATCCATGAATCTACAAAATTCACAACCAAGAGGTCAGTTGCAGTGAGCCAATCAGATCAACAGGTCATTGGATATTGACTATTTGAGGCTAAAAAGAGCATAGTGAAGGAAGGTAAGAAGATTGCGGAGCTTCATCATAATTTGATGAATGAAAAATTGAAATTTAATAGGTTAGGCTCAAATTTCTGGCTTGGTAGGAAGAATATGAGGCAACGTTGAGAAAAATCTATTAGATGTAGAAAAGACTAGAAGTGAGAGCCTCTACCAAGAAAACATGGAACTTAAGAGATAAAATTGCAAAGCTAGAAGCTAACAAAGCTCCCCTTGACAGACAACCCCAAGAAGCCCAAAATAAAGTCAAGGAGTTTGAAAACAAAACAATCCCTCTCGACCTGATTAAAGAACTTTGTTTGTCCTATTGAGACAAGATCAGCCAAGCCACATGTGGCCTATCTGAGGCCCTAAAATTCATTGATGAAATTGTGATGGAAACCTATAAAATACAAGCCAAAGTAGACAGATCATTGAAATAAATTGGTACAAGAACATCTGAAGGCATCACCTATCAGGATCTATTGATCACATTGTTTGCTAAAGATTTGGCTAATGCAGGGATACAAAGTCGGTCTGAAGCAGCATGAAAGTTGTTTGATTTATTATAAAAACAAGAGGCAACACAACTATACAGAGTTAAATTGTCTATGTTTTGCCGAAACAATACAAGGGATGCAAGGCCACATAAGTGTCCTCATTCAACAAGGCCTACCCTCCCCTTGGGGAGCCAACTACATATTATTTCTTGGAAGAGATTTCCTCCAGCTGATCCGAATTGCCTGAATATAGATGTCCCTATAGAGTAACATCCATACTTTGGGGAGCCGACAACATATTATTTCTTGCAAGAGGCAAAGAGCTAAATAGGGAAGAAAAGATTATATAAAATCTTATGTAATAGAGTACAGATGTTTTGGAAAGAAGCTCTTATGCATAGATCTGATGACTGTTTGGCCAAGCAGAGGTCCAGAGTCCTAGATTCTGCCCGAGTTTGCATCCATGCCCTCTCAGAAACATAAATCTATTTTCTGTCTTGTATTGTTTTCTCCTGTTTTCCAGAAACATTACAAGCTCAGCTCAAGGTGCTCAGTTTTTCCAAAAGTTTCAGATCTTAGTTTTCAACTGTTGTCAGATTTCTGTTCTATTTCACTTCATTTTGCAAGACTTAGAAGAGCTACAACAGGTGTTCAGATGTGCTAACAACAGTTCACATTTTAGCAAATTTGAGTATTATTTTAGCATAAGTTAGATCAGGTTTCAGATTTGCAGAACTTGGCGTACTGCCTTGGGACATCTAGCATTCTGATTTCAGTTTTAGTTTCTCCAGCAGAATTACATTCACAGTTCACAGCTTTTGGACTTCAACTCTTTTCTACAAAATTTGCACTTTCACAATTTTACAACATTTTTTGTTCCATATTTCTATCAATTTCTCTTTTCAGATGTAATGTCCCCTTTAGGGCCAAATTAAAGAAATCTGAATTTTATTCCAAACCCTTGCAACAAAAAATTAGAATGATAGAAATTACTGCTAAACCCTTAGAAAATACATAATTTTTATAGATAATTGCAACCATAAAATAAACATGGAAAAAACAGTAATTTTATTCAATGTATCCCACTCAAACCCTAGGATGCTAAAACAATGACATTATGAAATTGAAAATTGTCCTACTGTAGAGTGGCTGTACAACAACAACGATACCGCTATGATGAAGATTGGCAATCTCCTTAGAATCCTTTGTCAAAACCAGTTGTAGCAGTCTACAGTAGGTATGGCAGCCTTTACTAGGGCACGACAGCCTTTCTTACAATCAAAAACCCTGATTTGATAACCGCAAACCCTCAAACAATTCTGAAAATTGATAGCTCCTTGCAGCGAGCTAAAATCTGAATATTAATTGTTTTATCTGCACAATTGTGATCCCTAGATGGAATCATCTCAATGGGTAAGAGGGTTTTCATCCTGAAACCTAAATTTGAATGGTGAGGATTTTCATCCTCACAACTCGTACCAACTATAAGAGTTTTTGTTCTTATGTTAAAAGCTAATGAACTGAAAGGCCCAATCAATTGAGAAAATATCTTGATCATAAACTTGAATGAATATAAATGAGAGAGAACTCTCAATATATAGACTCAATTGTCATTTTTAAGGTTAGAGTTACACTTTTCACTTATACCCTTTTCTTTTATTTTCACTATTCCTTCTTGCCCTTTTCTTTATTTCTAATAATAATAAAATAATATTAAGCTGTCACATTTTTAATAAAATAAAAAATAAGTCACTTAGACAACTTAAAATATTAATTTTATTATTTTTTACTTTATTTGAAAAAAGGGACATGACATCAGAAATTCAATTTATAGGGTCGTTAGTTTATTTTCAACAGTTTCATCAGTTGTTTTAGTAGTGATCACTTTATGACCATAACAATGGTATCAGAGCCATTTTCTTGGAAGTGTGGGACAGTACCAAGAATGGACTCCTCTAACCATCATATGGATAATAATTTGAGGTCTGAAATTGTATTCAGTAGAGGAAGCCATTAAAAACCCATTGGAAGAATTGAAAGAAACCATGCATGAGAAATGAGGGAAAGAAACCAAGTTGTTCATTCATTAAATATGCTCATGGAAGGAAGGGAAAGAGGAGATGGGAATGGTATTGAAGAGGAAGGGTATAGGAGACCACAAGGCCTAAGGAGATAAGTTAACTAGCATGATGGAAATCAAAACCCTTTTGCTGTAAGGTAGGTTAATCAAAGAAATCAGAATTATCAATAAAATCAAGAAACAAATCTTATAAATCAAAGGTTGTTTGAGAAAATTCCTATTCCTAAGCTTTATGGGGCCAACAAAGAGATTAAACCCAAGGCTTGGATAGGGAAGCTATCTTGTTTCTTCTGGTTGGATCCTATGGAGGACTTTGAAAATATCCAATTTGCCACCTTACACCTTGATGGGACTGCATTTGAATGGTGGTAGACAGTTGAGAGTGCAAACAAGAGGATAATAATGCATATGATCAACTGAAAATAGCCACACAGAACAAATTTGTCACAACATTTTATTGTAATTTTGAGACCTACACATGAAGACTACTTCTTGGTTCTTGAAAATATGAAGCAACAAGGCAGAATGGCATACTATTTTAGGATTGAAAGACTCCATAGAGGATATTTCAAGACTTTGAGGCCTGCGGCTCTTGAGGAAGCCATTGAACAGACAGAAGCCTGTTCAAAGGTGGTTAGGAGTCCATTTACAGAGGGATTACCTCCAAAACCACCCTATCAGCAAAAGAGGAATCCAAAGCTATTGTGAAAACTAACATTCCCCTTAATTCAGTTGTTGGACAGACAAAAGGAAGAGTGGTAGACCGTACTGCCATTGTTGATTTACACTCAAAGGAACTTTGTTTTAATTGTAAAGAGATATGGTCAAAGGGACTTTGTCTTAGTTGTAAAGAGATACGGTCAAAGGGATACAAGTGTAAAGCTCTTGGAAGTATCCATATGATTGAAGTTTAGGATGATGAAAAAAAATATGGTTGAATCTGCTCGTAAAGAAACAACATAAATGGAAGAAAATGCCCACATAGTGGACCCAGATCAGCATGAAATACCAGCTATTTCACTTGCTGCCATGATGGGAATCACTAAATATCGAATCCTAAGAGTCAAAAACGAAGTGAAGGGAAGAAATGTGGGGACCCTCATCAATTATGGAAACACTCATAATTTTGTAGATGCAAATTTGGTGGCATCTAAGTGTTGTCTCATTAGAAACTTTTCAGGTGCTAGTGGCCAATGAAAACATGTGCAAAGGAATGATAAAAGGTATGAAAATACAGCTGGATAAATGTGAAATAATTTCCAATCTCTCTATGGTGGCTTTAGCAGGCATTGATGTGGTCATAAAAGTGCAATGGTTGAAGACCTTCGGTTAATTTTGGATGAATCTTGATGAGCTGTACATCGAATTTGAGGGCAGGCAGCAGCTAATTTCAATTATGGAGCTTACAATAGCTGTAAAAAAACTGATTTCAGCTCATAAAATACGTAAAAAAACTTGCGAAGGGTTACTAATATTATTGTTTTCAATGTGCCAATGGGTGTGGGTGAGTTGGTTAAGTGGTTTGGTTGTTTCAAGCTCCACCCAAGTTCAAATCTATGGAAAAGCATATGAGACTGGTTGTGGCCGTTAATTTTGGATGAATCTTGATGAGCTGTACATCGAATTTGAGGGCAGGCAGCAGCTAATTTCAATTATGGAGCTTACAATAGCTGTAAAAAAACTGATTTCAGCTCATAAAATACGTAAAAAAAACTTGCGAAGAGTTGCTAATATTATTGTTTTCAATGTGCCAATGGGTGTGGGTGAGTTGGTTAAGTGGTTTGGTTGTTTCAAGCTCCACCCAAGTTCAAATCTATGGAAAAGCATATGAGACTGGTTGTGGCCGTTCGTTGTATTCTCGAGGCCGTTAATGGTTGTTGGATATTCTCGAGGTAGCTAATAATATATGATATACAAGTGGTATTACATGGAGATCTAGGCCCCCGATTGTGTCCCAAACTGATTCAAGCTCCGGTCAAAAACCATCATCTATCAAAAAAAAAATACTATATCTTTCAATGTAATTCCATGAAAGGCTTGCATGCTAAAGTGGAAACACAAAATCCACAGAGGAAAGGAACTGTGGCAGCAGATTGATGAATATTCAAATGTTTTCAAGGACCTACCACCAAAGTTAACCCTTTGGATAGGGGACAAGAACATCTTATGTAGTTGGAACCCAGTTCCAAACTGGTTATGGTTCCTCCTTACAAGTATCCAAAGCTATTCAATGATGAAATTGAGAAAATAGTGGAGTTATTGGATATGGGTATATAATACCCAACAATACCCCCAAAAGCATGGTGTGACAAACTCATTGAGCACCTCCTGAACATGAAATTCAAACATTTTGAGTTTGAAGATGCAACTTTTTTGTCAAAATAGTTGACAAATAGTTGTATTTCTAGTGGTGTGTGTGGATGATCTACCCATCACAAGAAAAAATGAGAAATATATTGCAAAATTCAAATTAGAGTTGATGAAAGGCTTTGAAATGATAGGCCTGAGTTATTTTCATTACTATTTAGGTATTAAAGTGATTCAAAAATCAATGTATATCTTCATCACTCAACATAAAATCATTGGTGAAATTTTGAGCAAGTTCGGAAAGACAGATTACAAGTCTTTCGCTAGGCCTATGGAACAAAATCTGAAATTGATATCAGAAGATACCACAGATGTAGTAGATGCTACTAAATATAGACAATTCAATGGAAGTTTGATCTATGTGACCACAACTAGATCAGATATTTATTTCGTTATTGATGTTTTATGCAACAACCCAGAGAAAGTCAATGGGTAACAACAAAAAGAATCCTTTGATATCCTAAAGGAACACATTATTTCTCAAATGCTTCAGGGCAAAAGATTTCAAACTGGTCGGATATTCAAATTTTGACTATGTTGGTGATTTTGAAGATGGAAAATATAGTTCAATATTTATAATGAATTTGGGAACAATAGTTATTAGTTGGAAGTCAAATAAATAATTAATGCTGGCAATTTTTTCAGAAGATGCATAATGCATGGCAGCTTCAGAGGCAACCAGAGAAATTTTGTGGCTCACAAGGGTTCTTTCAAATTTGTAAGAACAACAGGGCTTGTCTACACCTCTCATAGTTGACAACACATCTGCAATTTAAATAGCAAAGAATTCAATTTTTCAAAATGGAACTAAGCACAACACCAAATTTCATCTAATTCGACATTATATAAAATATGCAATGTAAAATTGCTATATTGCCTTTCTACAAAGCAACCAACAAACATCTTGACAAAAACATTGGGAAGAAAGAATTTTGAAAAATTCAGAGGCATGCTTCATGTAATGTCTCCAAATGAAACAATTTCACACATGGGGTTTTCTTCCAAATCCCAAAATTCTGAAATTCTAAAAATGAAATCAGCAAACCCTAACTTGAATAAATACTTTAAAAACCCTTGAAAATGCCCTAAAAACCTTAAACGCCACAATGCTAAGGTTTTATAGACAATTTTCAACCAATATCTTATCCCAAAATGATCTGAATACTTGTAAAATAATCAAAAAATTAAATACACAAAATAAGTACTTTTTTGCTAATTTATTGTTGCTCAAATGCCATTTTGTGATGGCTAGAAAAATCAGATTTAATCCCAAAAATACAGCTGTTGTTCTGAATATCTTTTCCTTTCAAACCCTCACAAAAATTTGTCACAAGTGCCCAAAATTTTTTAGAAAAATCCAGTGCACTTCCTAGGGCATAAAAATGACCAAAAAGTGCCCTCCTAGCCAATTGCCCAAGTCGTCAAGTGTAAAAAAATTAGCAGAAAATTAGGAGAGCAAAATCTTGTCTTTCACAAGTGAAAAAGACTTCAAAATCTGTCGCAAATAATTACATAATAATCTGAAAATTATTATTTAATTTTCTATTAGTTTAGGGCTTCAAACCTTCCACGAAACTCCTCCAAAATCTCACATCAATATGCAAAAAAATAGCAAATAAATTTAGAATATTTAATTTGCATAAATAGACCTAAAAGGGGCCTCCAAACCCTCAATCCAAGTCTCCAAAGTAGTTCGCTCCACTTGCAAAAATAGGGAAAATATTAATCAAAATTAATATACAAGAAATGAGCCTCAAAACGCTCACAAAAACCTCACAAGAACTCCTCAAGCAAATCGTCCCACTTCTAAGGCAAGTAACAAGATCTCCTTAGCAAAGGTGGTGTCAAAACACACCTTTTTAGAATGATCAACACCAAAATCTACAAACTCCTATTGAGCATACATCCCAATAGCTTCTTCAAGCATGAAGAAACAATTATCAAATTTAACATATCTTCAATTATGATCTTCACCTTGTATTTGTACCTTTCAAAGGGGGTTGAACCACCTTGGGGAGGTAAAATACCTCATAAACCTCACATAAGTTTCATTTGCCCTTTTTAGAATACTTTTTATTTATTTGCTTTAGCTTCCAAGCCGACATTCCTTTTAATTTTATTTTAGGCATTTTTGAATTAATTAAATAACTCATTTTAATAAATTAGTAATTAAAATTACTTTTTGGCTAATTTAACAATTATATCTTTAAATAATTAATTAAATTGCTCTAATAATTAAAGTGATAAAAATCATTTTTCAAGCAATTTATTAATTATAAAGCACCTTAGAATAATCATTAAAATTACCTTAATTTTTTAAGTGGTTAAAACCACTTTTCCAGTAATTCGAATAATCATCCAAAATAGTTCTATTTTAATAATTAATTTATTGTCTTATATTTTCAAATGATTAAAATCACTATTCAAGCAATTTTATTAATTATTAAAATTATATGAAAAGGGGACATCACACTTCATCTCTCAATAACCTCTACAAATTAACGAGGATGTAATCTTATTTTAATATAATAATGTTTATCCTAGAAGTAATTGTAGGAGAGTTTTTGTCTCTTAATGGTAGATAGTCTACATAGAAAGGTGTAAAGTCCTCTTAGAATATGAAGTGAATAGTCAATTGCATGGCTATATATTTGTAATTTCTCATTCATTCATTAATGCAATAACTTTGGTTTGATGTCATTTCTTGTTATTTTTTGTCATCCATTTCTGGTATGACATTGTTTTCTTTGATAATATCCTTGTCTAAAGCAAAAATATGGAAGATCATTTGAAGCATTTAAAAAATGTTTTTAAAATGTTGATGTTAAACTCATTATTTGTAAAGGAATCAAAATGACTTTGTAAAGAGTGAGCTTGCATATTTGGGACATAATTAGTAGAAAGGGAGTCAAGGTTGATCTAGCTAAGATTCATGCTATCCTAGATTGGCCAACTCCAAAAAATGACTCAATTGTGAGGATTTAATGGGGTAAGCAATTTCTATAGGATATTTTTCAAGGGTTTTGGATGTCTCATGGCAGCTCTTACTGATCTCAAAAAACAATATTAACTAAAATGAACAAGGCAGCAGAATCTGCATTCCAAACTATGGTGGTAATACCTTCTAGCCTTGTAATTGCACTTCTAGATTTTTCATACCCCTTTATAATGGAATGGGATGCTTTAAACATAGACATGGAAGTTGTGTTCGTGCAAAATTAGTGACATATTACTTTTGAAAGCAAAATATTGAATGAGAAGGAGAAGCTTGTATGCATATATGATAAGGAAATGTTAGCCCTTATGCATGCTACAGAGAAATTCTAGTCATATTTGTTGGGGTAGCACTTTATTATATGAACAAATCATCAAATTCAGAAATATTTAGTCTTTGCTATGCCCTTAACCACTAGCATGTATTGGGATATGTGTGGCCAACTTGTGACTACCATAACATTTTACTTAGTCATATGATAATTTATATTTCTTTATATTAGGAGTAGTGTCAACATATGGAGTATCCATAGCCCAAGTAGGATATAAAGGAGGTAGTTGTTAGTATACGAGGATTATATATTACAAATTATGTCCTTAATGCAAGATTTTGGAAGTTGCCCCCTTGAAGTGGCTCACTCATATATTTCTAGTATTTTGCTCTACTATCAATCATTTGTGTGGATTTGCTCTATTTTGCTCATATTATTACGACTCATTGTTACTCTGCTCTTCATATTTATATTGCTATCCATTGTTGTGACTTTGCTTTATTTATCTAAGTAATTTCATTACAAGTGGTATCAGAGCTTCAATTTGGACAAGGTTCTATAGTGCATTTGATCAGTGTTTGTTCTATTGTCAAGTCAAAACAACATAACTTTTAATCTATAAGGAATTTAAAACTTCTCCTTTGCACCAAATAGATTTGAGTTTTTTTACTAAGAAAAAAAAGGTTTGTTCTATTGACAGATTAAAAAAACCTAACTTGATCTAGTTGCAGAATATAGTTGTTGGATTTGTCTCAGTGAGACGATCACAACGGTATAAGCCTTTGTCAACACTTTTTTGAGGATTTTTTCTCCTGTGCAATATAGCAATCATTGGATTTGTCTTGATGAGAAAATTTCAATGGTATAAGCCTTTGATAACTTTTTTTGATGCCCACTCAACCTTGAAAGCTAAACCCTAATTCCTAAATCTTTTGCATGGCAAGACTGCACACTAGAGGCCAAGGCAAGGGTTCTAACACTAAAAGCAAAACTTCTAACAAAGAAGAGACAGAGTTAAAATCAAGTATTGGTGGATCTTTTGTTCCAGGGTTTTCTTCAACAGATCATAGGAGTGAGCCAACTTTATTACAATGTGCAAAACATACAATCTGAAATGGCCAATAAAGGAGATATGGACAAAATCAATCAGCAGCTAGATCACCTCAAAAAGAGATCAATTCTTTGCCTTGAAACATAATCTATCAAACCAGCCATTGTTCACTAAGGCATAGCTCGACCAGGGTGGATCTTTTGGCCAATGCAATCCAAATCCAAATATAGTGTAACCTCAGCCCTTGGCTGGTTTCAATTTGGGGCCTCAAAACATGCTACCAAAAGAGAAAATACATAAATTCAATGGGAAGGATCTGGTCACCTAGGTCAGCCAAATGTAGATATTTTTTTTTATGTACATTAGAACCCATATGGACAGAAGGTCACAATGGCATCCTTATATTTGGAACTCGAACAATTCATTTGGTATTGATGGTTGTGTGCTTAAAAGATAAAGAAGAATCTTAGCGTCGTCTATTATGTTTTTATAAGGAATTGTAGATGCAATACAAAACAGTGTGACCGAATTATTTTAGCTAGTTAACAAAATTGTGACAAACTGGGTCAGTCAAAATTGTATTCAACAATTCTAGAATCTACACTTACGAGTGGAACTGATCACATATGAGAACTTAAATGACCTATTTCTTGGGAGATTCAATGATCACATCCAATATGAAGTACGTATGTTTAATCCACTTACTATATCTAATTTTATTATCATGGCGTGCATAGCAAAGGAAATAACATTGGCCAATAGAAGGCAAACCTTCACAAGCATAAAAGATCAAAGTATTCCAGCGTTGTCTTTCCCTTAGCCTTAACAAATTGACTCCTCAATAAATCAAAGAGAAAGTGGCAAAATGGTTATATTTTAACTGTGACAACAAATACAGTCAAGAACATAAATGAGCAGAAAATAAGTTGTTCTACATTGAAGATGCCAATGAAGAAGAGGACAAAAAGTAGAACTAAAGGTTGTTGATGATCTAGATGATAAGTTAGTAGATACCCAACCAACTACTTCTTTCCAAGCACTTTTAGATATTAGCACCCCACAAACCCTCAAAGAAGTGGGTTTCCTAAAAAAAGAGGGTGACAGTATTGATTGACTAGGAAACTACTCACTACTTCATCAACAATAAGCTGGCTACTTGTTTGAACTATTTTATTTATCCAATGCCAGAATTTCAGGGCATAGTTGTAGATGGTGGTACAGTAAATTGTGCGAGTAAACGACAGTATTAAACTCACCATGGATGACTACCACCTAGATTGTCTTATGTTCCTCACTCCCATGGGCTGAACAAATATTGTGTTAGGAGTCCAATGGTTTGCTACCTTGGGAACAATTGAGTTGAATGTTCATAAGTTGCTTTTGCATTTTCATTCAGAAGGAAAGACTTTTGAACTACATGGGCTATGTGCAAAGTCCCCAAGTTGGTTAGTTCTCATCAGATTAAGAAGATTCCTAAAGAGAGAGTGGATGGATTTGTGGCACAAATTAGTTCCTTAGAAGCACAACCAACAAAGGTGCCCACACCAAATCTATAGGCAATTGTCAAGGGGCACTCGATAGCTTTTGGAGCTATGCCGGAAGGACTACCACCCAAAAGGGATTACGATCATGCCATTCAACTAGTACCAAGGATCCAACCACCCAACATCAAACCTTATAGACACCCATATATATAGAAGAGTGAAATTGAGAAGATGGTACAGGGGATGCTCAAGACATTTATTAACAAACATAGACATAGTGTTTATTCCTCTCCAATGATGATGGTGCATAAGAAGGATGACACTTGGCACATATATCCAGAATACAAGGAACTCAACAAGTAAACCATCAAATATAAGTTTCTAATTCCAGTAACTGATGATTTGCTAGATGGATTGCATGGTATTGTATACTTTATGAAACTTGATCTTCGCTCAAGTTACCATCAAATTAGAATCAGAGACGATGATTTACATAAGATGCTTTCAGAACCCACGAGGGCCACTATAAATTTTTGGTGATGCCCTTTGGCCTCACAAATGCACCATCTACATTTCAAAGTTTGATGAACTGTCTTTCGGCCATTTCTGCAAACATCTCTCTGTGTTTTTATGACATCTTAATATACTGCAAAACATGGGCAAAACATATGCAATGTGTGGATTGGGTTTTGGAAACTCTAAAATAACATCAACTTTACGCCAAGCCTTCCAAGTGTGCTTTTGGAGTCAAGGAGGTTGACACTTGGGTCACATTGTTTGCCATGAAGACCTAAAAGTGGACCCTCACAAGATCAAGGCCATGGTCAAATGGCAAGTGCCTAGAACCCTCAAGAATCTACAAGGCTTCTTAGGGTTCACAAGTTACTATCATTGATTTGTAAAAAATTACAGTAGCATAACAACACCATTCACAACTTTATTGAAAGAGGACTCCTTCCGTTGGAATGTGGCAGCCACTGGAGCATTTGAGAAGCTAAAAGAGGCCATGTACACCACTCCAATTCTAGCTACCCCAATTTTTTCCACAACTTTCATTGCTGAATGTGATGCTCCGAGGTATGGCACGAGGGCAGTATTCATGCAAGAAGGACGACTTGTTACATTTTGAGAGTGGCCAACTCAAGGGTAAGAATTTGTTGAAGCCCATTTATGAAAAGGAAATGATGGATATCATTCATGAAGTCAAACAATGGAGACCATATTTAATGGTAAGACATTTTAAGCTAAAGACAAATCATGATAGTATAAAATATTTTTTGAACATGTCATATCCCACTTGGGCATATAGTTAATAATGCGTTCTGATTGTATTGTTTAATGAACCATTTTTTCTATTTGATTTGATCAATATTTACTTTAAGAACGTGTATTGTAGCATTTCAATGTATATTATAGTGGGCTGTATTTCAAATTCAGTATTTGATTTGATTCATGTTTATGTCGAGCTGGTACTGTTGATGTCATTTTGTGATCGCAGGTAAGAGCCGAATGATAGAGCTAGGTTTGGGCTTGGAAGACTTAATTGGACTGTCGCAACAACATTATACAAGTAAATGAAATTAAGGTAAAGAATGAGATCAAGTGAATTTCCCTCCTATGTTTTATATTGTGATTTTCCAGTATTGTGCGTAAATTTTATTTCTGGTTGTTTTTAGGTCGTCATTGGCTGGTAGCCAATTGTACCCATCTTGTCTATGTTGTTACTCTTGACTGTTGGCAAACTCTTCGAGTTGCCAGAACAAACTACTGAAACTTCTAAACAAGTGATGCATGTGATTGCATTAAATTAATACAAAAGCTTATTTAAATTAATGTTTGTCATGTTCTTGATGGTAAGCATGCCCTGATACCTCAGTTTGGTGAGACTTTGAACTCATGCTATTCATGCAAAGACATAATGACCGAGTCTTTGGCTTGTTTGATTTCATGAGGACCTATCAAGGGGTTAATGACTATGTTTTGATATAATGCAACAAGCATGTGTTATTGATTCAACCCAAGTCTTGTCGACGTAGGGCCATGGTGGTGTTTGGAAAAAGGCCATTTTGACATTAGAATATCATTGATAATCTTGTCATTGGACCTTAGTCTTTTGACCTAATCATTTTGATTAGGGTTTTGCATGGAAGAGTTTTGTTTGGCTATCATTTCGAGTCATTTTTGTTTGTTGTTGACCTTGGAGATGGAAGAAGAGTATAAAGAGAATGTAGGTTTTGTCTGCATTTTGGCCACAACCATGGTGGAAGTTGAGGTTATTGGAACCCATTTAGTGTTTGCATTAATGATTTTGGTAGTGGCCATGGATTTTGAGAAGGTTATATGGCTGCGGGAAACTGTCTCAAGGAACACAGTGGAAAAGAACAGAGAGGTGTTGTGGAGAAAGAAAAATAAAGGCAACAAAGAAGCAGGCCATTGAACAAGTACGTTCATTTTTGTTGCTTATTTATCGTTTATGCTTAGCTACTACTGTTATTCAGGGATCCCTAGGAATTGTATGAGTTGCATGGAGGGCCTCCACCTTACATGGAACTCATGCAACTACCTTGAAGTGTTCTTCTTCTGTTACATTTTGGATTTAAGCAATGTTGTTGCTAGGTTGGAAATGTGTATTGCTTGTTGAAACCCTAGATGGGTATGCTTGGATTTGTAGCATCTCACCCTTAGATGGCATATAGATGGCATGCACACTGTCAAGATAGAAATGAGGTTTTGCTATATTGTTGCAGTATGATTCTTGATGTGTTATTGTTTCTATTAATGTGCTATGAATGCTAGATATTTGATTTAGCATCATGTGTAACGGATGTTTGTTATTTGATTTAGCATCATGTCTTGTGAATCTCTGTTTTTGGTTTGTGTTATGGATGTGTGGAAACCCTGGTTATGATGGACTTGAACTCTTTCTAAACCCTTGCTTTCATTTACTTTTATAACCTTGGGCTTTGTTTGATGACACCTTCCAACCCCAAACTAATGGTTGGGATGGGTAGGGCTACCACCAGATGGATGAGCTTAGCATTCACATTGGTTTTGTAATTCGTGTTTGTGGAGAACATATGTTGTTGATCATATTTATTAGCTGTTGAAGTAGCCTTCTAGCTGTGCCAATGATCCTTGAGGCATTTAACAACTTGCAAACTTCTCTTTATTGCATTGTAGTCTTCATGGTGATTTTAGCTATTGTTTCTCATTGAGGTTTTGAAGTTCAAGATGATATTTATGGAGGCATGCTTCAACACTGCATTGTATTATTGTATACTTCTCTTACTTAATCATTGTTACATGATTGTATGTATCAGTTGGATGATGGTTGCAATGGTATAAATGATTGTGAAACATTGGGACTCCCTGTCATTGTTATGGATCTTGTATAAAGATCTGGTATGTCGGTTTGTCATAGCAAGACTTGCTTCATTGAGTTGCATTATTCTGCAATAGATACACAGTTTAATAAAGGATGAGATAGGTTATTCATTGTTGTTTATATATGGTTGATAAATATAATATGCATGAAATCATGCTTTTGTACTGCATTATTATGTCAACAGTTCTTTATATTGGTTGAAGATTTGAATTTAATGTTTTGACCCAAGTCAGCATTCTCTGTTTGGGATGAAGTTTAAAATGGGCTTGATACTAACAGTGTAGACTAAAGGTTTTAAGTTTGAATTCAGATTTAGTATAACTATAGTTTGCATTCATTGAGGCAGGAAAAAGATAGCACTGTAGGGTTGATATGAATGGGATTCTGCTTGTCTTGATTGTCACCTTGAATTCGAATTACTTGTTCTGATAGAACTGAGTGTGAACTGATTTTTTTGGGTTCCTCAATCTGTTGTAAGGAAACTTAAATTGAAGGGGTGCATAGTTGTGTTGAGTTTCCAGTTTGAAAGATTGATTAGGTCAAGTAAACCATTGATCTAAGCTGAGTTTGTAATGATTCATTGTATAAATGTAGCTTGTATAATCACATTCAAACCATTCTTGAGCGAATTGGCAGATTTTCTCTTCTTTGCATTATTAATTGTGAAGTCACAACAAGCTTAGTTGAATAAACGCTATGAAAGCGGATTGTGTATGACTAGGACTGCCTTAGCAAGCCTGTAGCTTCTCTCTTTGCATTGAATACTTTTAGTAAGTGGCATGTCGAAATGAATATGGTTGGATTATGGGCTAATCTTGCTTATATGTTGTAAGTATATTGAAGGTATGTTATAAAGATGGTGTGCCACCAAATGATGGTATATGGGTGAGCGTGTCAACTGTGTTATTTTTAAATGAATAGAACTGTGTTGCATTTGTCTGACCTTACTGTAGTAGTCCAGCTGATAGCATGGAAGGTCAACAGTGTTATGACAACATGGATTATGTTCTTATCTCTATTTAATATCTTGTAAGGATAACTTGGTCTTGAGTATACCTTAATCTGGTGGAAAAATAAACTCCACTCTGGGTACTTCTCTTAAAGAGGCTATAATATAGTTGAAGAGATTGCCGAAGATAGATGAGAATTGTGGAGGTAATGGTGAATATGTGAGACTGTCTTATCATGACTGCAACATCTCTTACTCAGATTGCTTCTCTTAATGAGTCTCACATAGAAACTAAAGTTGTTATCATGGCAAGATAGTTTGATAATGTTATCAATGAAATTTGTAATAAGAGATGTAGGGAAAGCACTATAGTTTACCCTGAATTTTATCTGACCAGTTTTAAGAACTAGAGAGTCTGCAGTACCTTGACTTATGACGTGTCTAATCATGAACCTTAAGCTTTAATGCAAGGTGGAGACAGGGAATACCCTGTTGGGGAAACCTTGATTCTAGTCGTTTGATATGAACTAAGTACCATGAGATTGGTTTAATCATAGTTTGCATATTCACTGACTACTCGCCGAGTGGACGAGTAATCACCGAGCTTTACCAAAACCCATTAATCGCCTCTCAAAATCACAAGATTTTGATTATGCGAGTACTAGCACAGTACTCGTCGAGGCTCGAGTATTGGTTCTCTGTAATGTCCTCATTTCCATATCATTTATGAGCAGGTATTGAAAATCTTTAGTCTACTTTCCCCATAGACTAAAGGATTCCTTTTGGGGTTTTATTTTATATATTAATTATAATTGTCCGAATAGTGATTTTAATCATTTGCTCATATAAAACAATTTTAGTTGATTAATAGAATATTTTATAAAAATGGTTTTTACCACTAAAATATTTAATAAAAATAATTATTGAATTATTGCCTAAAAGTAATTTTAATTACTATTTATTATTTAGGCAATTAATTTAATATTATTTTTGATAAAAAATGAATGTCGGCTTGTAAGTGATCAAGGCAAAGAGCTAAAAATCGGCAAAGGGAGTTAAAAATAAGTATTTGGCCTTCCCAAAGTGGTTCGCCCCCCTTTGAAGGGTACAAGTACATGGTAGAATTCTCCTTTGAAGGATATGTTGAAATTTGATATTGTGATTCTTCATGCTTGAAAAAATAGTGGATGCATGCCCAATAATTGTTTGTAGGTTTTAGAGCTGATTATTCAACAAAACGGTGTTTTTTGAGCCACCTTTGCAACGGTGGATTTGATAATTGCCCTATAGTGAGCTGACTTGTTTGGTGACTTGTTTGTGTGGATTTCATGGACAATTTGAGGTTCAATTGATCTAGTTTCATTGTTGGAATTTATTGATGAATATTGTTGAAGTGTGGCTTTCACTTTCTATGTGATTTAGCAAGGTTTTCAAGGTCTTTTCGAGTAATTAAATAAAGAATAAATTTTGATTTATTTATTTATATTTTGTGACAGATTTTATGAGGGTTTGACTTCATAAATTGTGGATTTGTGGCTAATATTTATTGTGTGAATTTTTTCAAGTGTCGCGACTTGATTGGGATTGAAGGTTTGATGTTTGAATGGGTCTAAAACCCTAGTGAAAGGGTAAATATTAATTCTGATTTTATATGTAGTTTTGACCTAGGGCGACTAGGTTTGGAGTGGTATTTTGAACACTTTGAAGGCCCAAAAAGGCCGTTGAATTTGTATTGCTATTTTTAGTAATTTATTCATGATTTTTGGCAAAAGTTTGAGTGAGAATTGGTAAATATTCAACTGTTGTATTATGCATAGAATCATATATTTTTCAATGAAGTTAAGTCTAATTTTCATCCACATCTAAGGGGTAAAAAAGTACAAAATTTTTAGTTTCAGTTCATGGCTTATTTTAGATC
This sequence comes from Torreya grandis, assembly GCA_037957365.1. NCBI lineage: Eukaryota > Viridiplantae > Streptophyta > Pinopsida > Cupressales > Taxaceae > Torreya > Torreya grandis. The sequence continues at coordinate 2,062,282 of JARHVA010001357.1, forward strand.
ATTTTGAGGTGATATTTGCTTAAGATAATTGCTAAAAATTACTTATCTATTTATTGCACATTAGCGCCTAAGGTTTGGAAGCAAATTGCATATTTTTGAGGCATCTCTTTGAGCTAGGGTTTATTGATTTTTTTAATTTCAGAATTCAAAATTTTGTGGATTTTAAGGGAAACCCTTACTTGGTCCTTTGGCCTAAAAGGGGGACATTACAATGGTATCAGAGCACCAATCTTGTCCACCTGAGAGGTTTGGTTGCAAACAGATAAAAATATTCGGTGTTATCAGGGAAGAGGAAGAGCCATAGAAGAAATGGAGAAAGAAAGACTCTACAATGCAGGTAGAAGGCTAGGGAACCTATGCCAACTGGTGGAGGATATAATCAACACCTTGAAAGAAGTAAAAAAGAGGTTATCCAAGGTAAATCAATCACATTATGAGTCCATGAAGTGGGTGGTACAGCCTTTAAAGACTTACTTGATTCAATATGAATTCTTGAGAGATATAGATGAGGAAGTAAAGCTCTTGGTTACTAGTTGTATTAATGAGGTTTTAAGACTAACGGTCACTGAAGTTCCCTACAGTGATAAAATCATGAAGGAAATATTTTCGTTGATTGTGGAGAGCTTCCAAGGTCTCAAAGAGGACAAAGGACACTCTTTGGCTAAAAGGGTCAACATCCTGAAAACTATGGCTTCAACCAAGTCATGTGTTTTGATGTTAGATATGGAGTGTGATAAACTTATTGTTAAGATGTTTCAACATTTCTTTGCAATTGCTTGTAAGAATTCTACCAAAAATGTCGTACCTTCTATGTAAAGAATCTAGACCTTGACACTCAATGATAGTGATGATCTTTCCAAGCCATTATTATCGATCTTGTTCACAGGTTTGAGGCTAGAAAAGAAAAAAATTCTAATTACACATATGTTGTTTGAAAATATTGCAATTAATTGTGAGGAAAAATTGAGGCCTTATTTGATAGTGGAGCATGTAGAGGAAAAGAGGACCGAACTACATGAAGAGTTGGGGGAAAGAATAAAGGGACAGCCCTTCATGACGACTCCTATAAGGGAGCCAATGAAACAAAAAAATTAGAATTTGATGGGCAGCCCATAGGGGTGCAAGTGGATGATAAAGGAGAAGAGGAAATCAAGGAGCATGAACTAAAAAAAGTGCAAGATAAGATCATACCAAGGAAAGAGACAAGGTGGAGGGCATGTTAGAAGGCATGCAAACAATCCATAAAATTGGTAAGCATAATTTATTTATTGAATGTTATATGCTACATGAAATGGTTGAGAGTAAAGGAAGAACACAAGGTGCAAATCTTGCAAGGTATGTATCATTGTTTTGGAGGGAAGAACAAGCAATTCATGGTTGTTATAATCCTTATATAGCCCATCTATATTATGTTTTATATAGACTTACCAAAGAAACAACTTGGCTAATCATGAAGGTAATGATAAGCAACAAGTGTTATGACCCATGGGTCATTGCAAGGGTTATTGGTAATTTATTGACTGTTGTTTTTCATATTTTCAGTTTGTTTTCTCCAAAGTTTCTTGTTGCCATGATGAATATTGACCCTGGGAAGGTGTGCCTCTCACACCTCAACATGGAAGGTTGAGAAAGGAAAAGACTTGCTACATCCATGACAAGATCAACGTGAACACACTTGTTAGATTCCGAATGAAAGGAAATTGCAAGGAAGGATCAAGGCCTCAAGAAGTGATACACTTCATGATCCTAGAGCTTGATGAGGGAATCAAAAAGGTGTTATTAAACACCAATGATTTTCCTAATTTGTTTGTTCCATGTGTAGGTTTATTTGGGAGATACCTTGTAAAGGTGGCAAGCAAGGAAGTCATTTGGCATGGCTTAAATACTGAAGAGGGTCCCACATCTTCATCTCACATTATGTTTGGTAATTGTGGTGTAAGCAGAAGGAGTTTGGGAGGAAGAGGTGGAGCAAGAATCACCATAAGACTTCATGACCAGCGCTGTGAGAGATCCATGTTCCCATTGGTAAGCATGTCAAAATCTGAATTTTGTCATTTATGTCTATTACCACATGAGAGGGAAAAGTATATGAAGGGGCAGCCCCCTACATACTTTGGAAGGCACCCCATGCCAAGGACAAGGGAGAAAGGTAAGTGTGCATATGATGATTTTTATTTGTCTCAAAAATCAGACTTTTATAAGGAAACGCAGCATGCTTATAAAATGGAAAACATGAGAATTTTGAGCATAAACCTGCACTCAGTGAGAAGGATGAAGGTATGTATTTATTTTGATTTTTATTGCTCAGAAACATTAGAATTGCAAAAGTGAACTCAACTTTGAATTAGAGGGGAAAATTCTGAGTTTTGTGATATATTCCAGCCCCTAGCACGTTTTGAAAATGCTCATAGTTGGGAACTCTTCATACACAATAAAAGATGGGAGAGCATAAGAAAGGTACAACACCCTCTCATGGTTGAAAGGAAGGTTTTGTTTAACTTATAATGTGTTCTTTATATGCACAAAGATATCAATAAAGGAAAATCAATGAGAGGATACATGGCACACATAAAAAGGTTCATGCAAGGAGGATTGCATCTACATAACACTCCTATCCAAGGTTTGATTCAAAAGAAGTTCATTGTTGTTTCTTTTCTCCAAACTTGGGTGACTTTTGGGGCATTTATAAGGCTGGAAAGTCTAATTATAGCCCTCTAATCATTAAATTCAGATTTTAGTATGAAGAAAAGTATACATATATCAATTTCAGATTTAGTCAACATGAAAATCTGGGATATAGATGCATGAACAACTATTTTTTATGAGTGTTTGGGAGCTATTAGGGAGCTTTTGGAGTGTCTCATGCATTCACGGAATGATTGACAAGGGGTGGCCTTTTAAAAGATACATGGGTTGCACAAAGATGTCCGTATATGATCAGTGGTATGTCTTTGAGGTCTCACATCATGGTAGGTACCTTGTTGATTTCTTTTTGCATAGTTGGATAGTGATGACTCGTCATTGGAAGGTCTTTGCCCATGGGGCAACAAAGTAATCATATTCTCTCATGTTTCTTGTTACAACTTTGGGTCACATAACGCCACCTTTGAAGGTATAAGGGAAAGGAGTTTGTTTATCTTCCACTTGGTATTGAAAGGGATGCTTGATTGGGAATATATGGGGCCTTTAGAAGGCTATGAGGGCACTTCTAGCACTTGGGGGCAGCCCCGAAGCACAAATACAACAGTATGAAGAAGCCATTTGAGGATTTCTTTCATTGGAAGACAGGTAAAGGTGGACATTGTTTGATAACGTGTGTTGGGACATCTACTTGGATTTTGCAATTCATTGAGGACAAACAATTTTGAATGGGGAAGACTATAATGTCCCCATTTCCACATCATTTATGAGCAAATATTGAAGGCCTTTAGTCTACTTTCCCCATATATTAAAAGATTCCTTTCGAAATTTTATTTTATTAATTAATTATAATTGGCCGAATAATGATTTTAATCATTTATTCATATAGAGCAATTTTAGTTGATTAATAAAATATTTTATAAAAGTGGTTTTTACCACAGGTATTTAATAGAAATAATTATTGGGTTATTGTCTAAAAGTAATTTTAATTACTATTTATTATTTAGGTAATAAATTTAATATTATTTTTGGTTAAAAATGAATGTCGGTTTGTAAGTGATCAAGTTAAAAAGGAGATATTCTAAAAATCGACAAAAAGAGTTAAAAAAAAGTATTTGGCCTTCCCAAGGTGGTTCACCCCCCTTTGAAAGGTACAAGTACATGGTGGAGTTCTCATTTAAAAGATATGCTGAAATTTGATATTGTGATTCTTCATGCTTGGAAAAATATTGGGATGCATGTCCAATAATTATTTACAGGTTTTGGAGTTGATTATTCGACAAAATAGTGTCTTTTGACACCACCTTTGCAAAGATGGATTTGATAATTTTTCTAAAGTGGGGTGACATGCTTGGTGATTTGTTTGTGTGAATTTCATGGACAATTTGAAGTCCAATTGACCTAGTTTTATTGTTAGAATTTATTGATGAATATTGTTGAAGTGTAGCATTGACTTTTTATGTGATTTGGCAAGGTTTTCAAAGTCTTTTCAAATGAATAAATAAAGAATAAATTCTGATTTATTTTTTTATATTTTTGGACAGATTTTATGAAGGTTTGATTTCATAATTTGTGGATTTGTGATTAATATTTATTGTGTGAATTTTCTCAAGTGTGGCGACTTGATTGGGATTAAGAGTTTGATGTTTGAAGGGGTCTAAAACCTTAGTTGAAGGGTAAATATTAATTATGATTTTATATGTAGTTTTGACCTAAGGCGACTAGGTTTGGAGTGGTATTTGATCACTTTGAAGGCCCAAAAGGGGCATTGAATTTGTGTGGCTATTTTTGATAATTTATTAATGATTTTTGGCAAGGGTTTGAGTAAGAATTGATGAATATTCAACTATTATTTTATGCACAAAATCAAATATTTTTCAGTAAGGTTAAATCTAAATTTCATCCACATCCAAGAGGTAAAAAAGGTAAAAACAAATATATTTTCAGTTTGTGGCTTATTTTGAATCATTTTGAAGTGATATTTGCTCAAGATGATTGTTGAAAATTATCTATTTATTTCTTACATATTGGCGCCTAAAGTTTGGAAGCAAATTGCATGTTTTTGAGGCATCTATTTGAGTTAGGGTTTGTTGATTTTGCTAATTTCAGAATTCAAAATTTTATGAATTTTAGGAGATACTTATTTGGTCCTTTGGCCCAAAAAAAGCACATTACACTCTCCCGCGTCCAAAATGCATACAGACTTGCAAACGCATTTATAACGCTGAAAAAACATGAAAAAACACAAAATTTTGTCTTATAAAGCATACTTGTCCCTACATTGGAATGCCATAACATTAGGAATGAATTGGAGGAAGCAAATTTGAGCAAACTTGATTTTCAAGTTAGTTCATTTTTTTTAATTATTTGTAAACATGTTTGACAAATTTACATGCATTCCATTCAATTTCAAATGTCATTCACGATTTATGCATGGTTTTCAACTTTTCATAATTTTTGAATAAAATTGATGCTTTTTTTTACTATTAACATAAAAAATATGGTTTATGTTTATTGCAGATGTCATTTTAATTTTAAATGTAATTGTGTACATAAGCCCTAAGGTTTAGTGTTTAAATTTACCGGTTGACGGTATAAAGTTTTTTTTTAAATGTTGTAAATAATTTTTTTAAATGTTTTTATTTTTTATTTTTTTAATGTTTTAAACATATTGCAGGTTTATTGTTAGCATACAATGGCATCTGTTATTGCATCAGAGTCAAAATCAGTCAGTGGTAGCCATTTGGATCCCCCCTAATGCTCACACCGCTACTTGAAAGTATGTCATATGGGTTAGAACGTTCCATACGATTGTGATTTGTACATTTTGCTCGAAGGAGGATTCTGGAGGCATCAATTGCTTCAAATACCATCTTGCATGCATTCCTTCCCACAATGTCAGGGCTTGTCTCAATGTAACAAAAGAGGCAAAACAAAAGATAGTTGCAGAACTTGTATTGTTGGATGAAAAAAAATTAGAGAGTGCAAGGATACAAGTAGCCTTAACAACGACTATTGCTCCCACATTACAGAGGAGACTGAAGTAGTTATGACAAAAATTGTGAACTCTAGTCATGGTCCCTGCAAGCAAGGCACATCCACCTCATCAAGTTTGAGCAAAAGTCAAATACATAACTTTTTTGATGCCTAGAAACATACCTGGGGCACAACCGTCATTGCAAAGTTTAGCGTGGTACAAGGAGGAATACGCAGAAGCGGATAAGGCATGTGCAAATTTTTGGTACTTCAACAACCTTCCATTCAACGTGACAAGGACCCTGTACTGGAAATATTTGGTGATGACATTAATAGTTGCAAGGAAATGGAACAATGCACCCTCTCTAAAAGACTTAAGTGGGAGGTTGCTTCAGGATGTAGTTGAAGATGCAAAGTTAATTATGGAAGATAAAAAGAGGTTGTCGCGAAAGTTCAGATACACCATTCTTTCTTATAGGTGGATAGATGAAAAGAACCGCACCCTCATCAATTTTTTAGCAACTTCAAATGGTGCGCTGAGTTTTTTGAAGTCAATTGATGCCTCTAACAAAATAAAAGATGCAGAAACTTTGAACTTGATGCTCGAAGTTGTTTTAGAGGTGGGCATCAAGAACGTTGTGCAAGTTTTCATTGATAATGCAGCAACATATATGACGGTTGGGAGACTTCTCAAAAAAAAAATCCATCACTCTTTTGGACCTCTTGCACGGTCCATTGCCTTGACATTTTTTTGAGAACATAGACAAAATTGATTGGGTGAAACTAGTTGTAGAAGAGGCCAGAGTCATCACCAAATATATTTATAATCGCCCTTGAATTCTTAGCTTGATGAGAGAACACACCAAGGGGAAAGAGCTTGTGCGAGTAGGGGTCTCAAGATTTGCAACTTACTTTCTTACGTTGCAAAGTATTTTCAGTCTAATTACAACTTTGAAGTAGATGTTTATGTGTCAAGCATGGGTGGACTCAACATATTAAAAAAGTGCTGACAGAGTCAAGGTCTCAAAGGCAGTTTTTAATGACAACTTTGTGAAGAGAGCTACAGAGATCATCAAGGTAACTTCAAATTTATATTTATATTTCACGTCAATTCCTCTATTTTCATTTTTTTAAAGTACTTACTTTAATTGTAAATTTGTAACTTTAATTTGTTTGTAACTTTGTAGATGTCGAAGCTTTTGGTGAGGGTTTTACGCTTGATGAATGGGGAACGAAACTCAATAGATTACATTTATGAGGCCATGGATAAAACCAAAGAGGCCATCCAAAACTATTACAGGGAATAGTGTCAAATTTGATCCCATTTGAGAGTTGATTGATTGAAGGTGGAACAATCAACTCCACCAACTCATCAATGCAGTGAAGAATTACCTTAACCCTAGGTTTTTCTACTTCAATGGCTTCACAGATGCTAATGAGGAGATTATGGAGGGCCTTTCAACATGCATTAAGAGTATGATCCCTGACGTTGAAGTGAGAGAACTCATTATTCTAGAGTTGTAGAACTACAAGCAGATTAGGAAAAGGCTTTTTTCTTCACTAGCTATCCAAGGGAGAACCATAGTCACTAGGTAATAAAAATAATATATTTATTTGTACTTTACGAGTTACAAATTGACAACTATTATTAATATAATTACTTAGAACTTTTGAATAACTTGTTTGTAGATTCATGGTAGAAAGATTGGGGTGGAAATACTCAAATCTTCAAAAGCTAGCCCTCTGCATTTTAGCTCAACCTTGTAGCGTTTTTGGATGTGAGCGCAATTGGAATTTGTTTGATACCATTCATACGAAGAAGCGCAACAAGTTGAGTCAACGTCTCAATAACCTGGTTTTTGTGTAATACAACCTTCGGCTTCGCATAAAAAAAGGTGAACACATCACATGAGCCTATCAATCTAGATGAAATCGATTCCTATAATGATTGGACTAGACAAAACAAGTAGACCCCCTTGTTCACAAAGGAAGAGATTGTTGATTTTGGGAGGCAAGCTATGGAGAGTGCAACAAGAGGAGAGATTGGATTAAATGACATCCTTGTAGATGTCAAAGATGACGCAAAAGAGTCACAACCATCTGGTACCAAGGTGGAGCCACAAAAGCAGCATTTTAGGGAGAGCAAGGAGGGGCAGCCGAGTGGGAGGACTAGACTCTCTCAATATCCCTTAGTTTTCCAAAGATCAGGGAAGAGAAAATTATAGATTCTTGCAATTTGTAGATTCTTGTATAAATATCAGATTGCTATTGACAATTGTATTCGCATGAATCATGATTATGTGATTTTATACTTTATTTGTATTCAAATCTAATAAAAAACATTTCTCCAACGTTTTACAAACTCATTTGATACATTTTGCAACTATAATTTGTATAAAATTTATATTTTTTAAATAAATTTAAGTATTTTTTAAATTTGTCGAGTATTGGCCAAGTACTGCTGAGTAATCGCCAATTAAAAATTTAGGGGGCTAGGCAAGTACTCATCAAGTACGAATATGCAAACTATGGGTTTCATAGTATTGTGTTGGTTGTTTAGTTTAGTTGCTTTTACAATGAAAGCTTGTTAAGGAAAGTAGGGTTTACTTACCTGTTTGTTATGTATGAACTTTGAAATGGCTTATATATGAGATGCTTTGGTGGACAAGTATGAGTAATCATTAGAGTTGTCATTTGATACACTCTCCGAAATGGTATTTTATTCTCATTCATTTTAGCATTCACTTTTCTTTCACAATAGTAATGTACTTGGTAATTTTGGAATGAGTCATGCTTTTGTCTAGGACTAGCACAAACAATGGTCCTGCTAATAAGCAAGGCAAACCTTTTCTTAAGCTATGAGATGGATAATGGGTCTTATTGATTAATTGATAGAAAAAGTTTAGAACCTTTGTTTCAGTATGAGTGAATTGTGAAATTTGTGATTGTGTGTTTAAATGTCTTAAGAGGCAGTTAAGGCAATTTTGCAATTTGTTTAACTCCAATATGAACTAATGCTTTAATGAGGGAAAAACCCTTATATCTCTTGATTTACTCTTGTTAAGATGTTTGTAAATGATAATGAAACCCTAATTCTTTGGTTTATTCCCATGGAATTGTAAACGAGTGATGATGAGTAAATATAGTTTATGACAATTCTTGGATAATAGGCTAAGTCTAATAACTCGCTTTGTCCAAAGGATACTGCAAATTTATTAGTCATCACTGGGAGTACTTAATGTTAAATGAAATACTTGTTTACACTGATGGTTATTGTATTAAGTTTGCTTGTATAGTTTGAGTTAATGAAAGTGATGATTCATTCTTGATTATACAAACTCCTCATTATGACTACATTAGGGAGCAAAGTATTGTTCAATGAAATTGTTAATTGCTAAGATGACCCAATCTCTATCAATGATTATGTTGAATTTAGAAACACTGATTTAGGGAATACGCTGCCTTGTATGAATAAGTGATGACAGATACAATTAAACCCTGGATCTAAATCTCTTTATCTTAACCCCATCCTGTAGGTAGATCCATTTTATCTCTATGAGAATTCTCTATTGTATTCATTATGATGCAGAGGTAAGAGCTTCATAAGGGTGAAGTGATTATTCTCAAGACAAGGCATATTGTCGGAAAATTGTGTTAACCACTTATCCTAGTAGGCTCGATAAACACTGTTTATGACTATCATGAGAAGGTGAGGGCTCGCGTGCATGACTTTTGTAAAGTTGTTGGTATTCGATATGAATGTACAACGATTGATGTTGAAAAACAAGAATCATAACCCTAAATGCCCAAAATTTTGTGGGTTGATTTTTGGGTTTGTGATAGAATAGAGGATATCATTAGACTAACAACAAAAGTGGGTCACGAAAATGTTGGGATATGACTTTGAGATCATCTACAAGAATGGAAAGGAGAATGCACTATCCACAGTGTTGCAAGGAGACGCATCTCCCTACCCCTGTGATGCGTCTCGAGTTCCGAGACGTGTTTTGGGTACAGGAGATGGATACAAAGACGTCTCCTTGCATTAAAAAATGCATAAAATGTCTTTGAAAACCCTAATCATGAAAAATGCATAAAAGTTATCAGAACATTCGCAGTTGAGCATAGGTGGTGGATCAGGAAAGCATCTTAACACATTTCAATTTTTTTTATTAAAAATTTTCAAAAAATAAATAAATAAAATATATATATATATATATATATATATATATATATATATATATATATATATATATATATATATATATATATGGCTAGCTTCCCTTTAGGGATTGCCGAACTGGGCACTCCCAGGTAGTGCCGCGAACAACAAAGCCCTGCGTTGTTGTTAACGGCAATGGCAGCGATTACCGTTAATGGCAACGCAGGAATGCCGAGTTCGGCAATCCCTTTTTTTGTTTTTTTTTTGTTCTTTTAAATTAAAAATATTATAAATTTGTAATATTGCATTTTAAGTTTTAAATGTTGATTAAGTTAAAATTTAAATATTTAATAGTTTAAACTTTAATTGTTTTAAATACTTGTTTTCAACGTTTTACTATTTAATATTTTTTATTATTTAATAAATTAATTTTTTTTTTTAAAATTTAAAATTTAAATGTTAAAATATTCATATTAACATTTAAATTTTAATATTTATAGAAAATTTTAAATTTAAATATTAATTTTTAATTTTTTTAATTATTTAATATATTTTTTTTCAATTTAAATGTTACATTTTAAATTTCAAAATTTTAAATATTAAAATAGAGCTATTAATATGACCAGTGAAAATTAAATTCATAATTGGACCCAGTTGAAGCCCAACCCCTCACGAGAGGGCGCTGAGACATCGTGATGCAATTGTATCACACCTCAACTGGGCATGTATATTCTTAGGTTTCCAGCCCTCACCCCCGTATATATAACTTATATCTTATAGCTTATATCTAAGTGGGTGGGGATTGGATAAATATATAGAGTGGCCCCTACATTCTCTTCCATTGCCATATAGATATATAGCCCCCCCGCTCCCCCTCTCTAGTTGGCAACCCAAAGAGATAGAGATAGATTATGGTGTTATGACGAGGAACCCTATATCTCTATGGGGGGGAGAGGTGAGCGATAGCGAACCCATCTATAAATAGAATAGGCGGTAGGGGGAGGTGCCAACCAGGACGAGTAGATAGGGGTAGTGGTGCGACCATCTGATACTCTAGAAAGAGGGGCCCCTCTCTTCCATAGATCGGAGGGGGGAGTTTCCTTCTCCATCTCTAGATAGGAGCCCCTGAGAATAGATAAGATATATATAGAGAGGGCCAAATATTTAAATGTTTAATAGTTTTTAACTTTTTATTATTTTAATATTTTATTATTGGAGTACTTATGGTTTCATTCATTTACAATTTTTTTAATTTTTTTTATAGTAGATATTATATATATAATTTATAAATAATAATAAATATACGTTGCCGTCTCCCCATACCCCCATCTCCTATTTTTCAAAAAAAGACATACCCATCACCGTATCCATCCCCCCGTACTCGTACCCATACCCGTCTCCTGGCAACTATGACTATCTAGGAAGGATGAGTCCACAGAAAAACTACTGTCTGCGATATCCATATTACGGGTAGGTTGGGGGGAGGAAGATAGATCGGAATGGGAGAATGACACAGATACATACACTCTCATTCAGAAGCTCCAACAGAATTTGAGTATGTTAGATAAGATAAGATAAGATAAATATATTAATGTCTGACAAATGACCACAAAAGTACGTCAAAGGGATTGTAGAGTACAAAAGTGTCAAAGCAAAGCGGGAAGACCAAACGGTTTCCCAAAGAGAAAACAACACTGAAAGACAAATAATACAACAAATAGCGGGAGTGGTCGGAAAGGAAAGAGGCGAAGATGCTCTTTGGTACAACATATTAGTATGGAACGAGGATGCTCTTGGTACAAAGATCGGCTATACATGTGCAAGAACTCAACCCTTAAGCATAAGTTTCTTGTAGAGCGACATGCTTTGTCAGTCGATGGGCACTCATGATTCTTGAAGACTTATCATAGAATCAAGCATGAATTCTTTTGGAATGGCTCAAAGGGGAAGCCCAAAATTTTGTGGTAGAATGCATGGTGTGTCATGTCCCCTTTTCGAAATAATTAATAATGTAATAATAACTTATTAAGTTGTCCAAAAAGGTACTTTAAGTTATAACTTTGGAAAATGAAACTTATTAATTATTATAATAATTAATAATGTAATAATAATTTATTAAGTTGTACAAAAAGATACTTAAAGCTATAACTCTGAAAAATGAAACTTATAATTAATAATAATTAATAAGTTTCATTTTCCAAAGTTATAGCTTTAAGTGTACCTTTTTGGACAACTTAATAAATTATTTATTACATTATTAATTATTTCGAAAAAGGGACATGACAGTGTGGCAACAAATCAAGGGTGAAATAATGAAGACCTCGGGTCTTCTACAACCATTATATATTCCTTGCCAAAGGTGGGAGGTTTCCATGGATTTCATCACAAGGTTGCCCAAATTTGAAAGGAAAAATGTCATCATAGTTGTCCCAGATAGACTCACTAGATATGCCCATTTTTGTGCCTTGTCACGTCCTTTTATATAAAGTACAAGAGCATCAACTTTTATGAATACAATACCAAAGCTACACGGGACCCAAAAGATCATAGTAAGTGATCATGATCTTATATTTACCAATAATTTTTCAACTAAGTTATTCTACTACTTGAGTACTCAACTAGCTCGTAGCTCGTCATATCATCCCCAACCGGATGGAAAACGAAGGTGGTCAACAAGTGTTTGGAGGGTTATCTCCAATGTTTTGCTTTGGATAAACAGGGACGAGGGGTTGAATGGTTGTCAATCGCAGAATGGTGGAATAACGTTTTTCCCCATACCCCATCCAAAATGTCTCCATTTTTGGCATTGTATGGGTACCAATCACCATACATCATATGTGAGGCTTCAACCCAAGATTCAAGCAATTAAATAACATATTCAACATCACCAGGGGATACTCTCTAGTCTCAGAGAGAACTTGACAATGGTATAAAACCAAAATGAAGCAACAATATGACCAGCACTGCATAGAAAGAAATTTTGAAGTAGGAGATTGGGTTTTTGTGCGATTACAGCAATACAATCCAATGTCTTTAAAACAACAAAAGAAGGATAACAAGTTTTCACCCAAGTATTATAGGCCCTATCAGGGCTTATAAAAGATCTACATTACAGCATACAAACTAGAGTTACCTTATTCAATGAAAATATATTTGGTATAACATGTTCCCTGCTTGAAAAAGGTCATTGCACAAACAACTCCAGCCCAAACAGAGTTACCAGAGCTTGATGAGGAGGGTTGAATCATTTTGGATCTAAGAAAATCCTCCAACCACGTCAAAAAAGGTTGTGGACAAGGGTGATTACAAATTATCTAATCAAATGGAAGAATCTAACCAGGGAGGATGAAATGTTCCTGCAAAAGCATCCAATGATCACCAATGATGAGGACAACATTAATTTGAAGGGCGGGGGCATGCTACACCCGTAACCACTAGCATGTATTAAAATATGTGTGGCCAACTTGTAGCTACCATAACTATTTACTTTGTCATATGATAATTTATATTTCTTTATATTGTAGTAGTGTAGTGTTGGCCTATGGAGTGGATGATATATATAGGAAGTAGTGGTTAGTATTGGAGGATGATATATTATAATTTTTTTTCTTATTGCAAGGTTGTGAAGGTTTCCTCCTTTGAAGTGGCTCAATCATATATTTCCAATATTTTACTGTGCTATCAATCATTTATATTTGTATGGATATGCTCTATTTTGCTCTTATTATTACGAGGCACTATTGCTACTTTGATCTTGATATTTATATTTTCCTCTATTGTTGTGACTTTGCTTTATCTAAGTAATTTCATTACGAGTGAACAAGAAGTGAAATGGATAAGCAAACTACAAGGTTAAGATTTCAAAATTCAATATAAGAAGGGAAGTTGTTGATTCCTTATCAAGGCTAAATGAGCTGCATCGAATATCAGTGGTGGAACTAAGAAGGGAGGGAAAAATCACTAGCTGAATATGCAAAAGATGAGACAGCTACAGCTATGTTGCAAGAGCTAGAAAGAGCCCAACGGAACAAGTATACTTATTCAAGTGATCTGATTTTTTATAAGAATCATATATACTTGTAACCAATTTAAAATTTAAAAGGAAAGTACTAGAAGAATGCCATTTCTCACATGCTATTGGTTGCATTCTCTTCAAGACATGCTACAGCATAAGGAGCAAATTGTTTGGACGGGATTGAAAGATGATGTGAAAAATTTTGTGGCTTCATGTAAAACCTGCCAGATGAATAAAATAGAGAATGCAAGAAGCATGGGTCTGTTCTAGCCTTTTCCAATTACCAACCAAAAATGGATATCCATTAGCATGGACTTTATTTGTCAGCCTACCATGAGTGGGGCATGAGTGGGGGGGGGTGAAAAACTAAATTGGTTGATTAATTAATTAAGTATGCCCATTTTATTTCTATGGAGATTGTAGGCATTGATAAAGCATCACAAATTGATGAACTATTTAGGGAGCATATTTATAGGTTGCATGATCCTCCAAAGAACATCGCTAGTGATTGGGATCCAATATTTACAAGTAATTTTTGGAAGAAGTTGTTCAAACATGTTGGGAACAATTTAAATCCAAGTTCTAGCTATCACCCTCAAATAGATGGACACAAGAAATTGTTTACAGGTGTCTAAAGGGGTATTTGATAAACTATATTGCAAATCAGCAAACCTCATGGCCAAAATGGTTGCATTGGCGGAGAAACAGTACAATACATATCATGCATATATTGGAATGTCACCATTTAAATCCTTCTACACTTATGATCCCCTCTTGATGATTGATTGGTCCATTGAAGATTGACATTTGCCAGTTGTCTGTGATTTTCTTAAAGAAAATCGTCAAATTTTGAACTTTGATGAGACTAAAAGAGAACTTTTGGAGGACCAAGATAGGATGGAATCTCAATATGACCAGCACGGAAGTGAGAGGGAGTTTGAGATAGGTACTTGGATCTTCTTGAAGTTACAACCCTATAAGAAGAAATCTATTAAAGGAAAGGAAGCAAAGAAATTGGGCCTTGACACTACAAGCCATACAAGATTCTAACACACAAGGGAAAGATTGCATACACTCTTGAGGTGCATGCAGGAGCTCAGTTGCATAATACATTCCATGTCTCACACTTGAAAAATGTAGTAGGGCAGAATGTCAAAAAAAATTAAATGCCTTGTCTCCCCTCGATGATTAAGGATATGTTTTAGCTCCAGAAAGCATCTTAGCAACTCCAGAAAAGAAGTCAAGGACAAGGTACTGTCATAATATCTCATTCAATGGAAGGATTTGTCGTTGCAGGATGCTGCGTGAAAGGGTACAGAAATATTGCAGCACCCAGTACTACAATTGCTTTGTGGCAAAGCAACTCAAGGAAGGGGATTGTCATAATATCAAAAATTAATGTACCTTAGTGCTAGGGGTTCTTTCGAAGTTGTCAGTCTCTTATTTTTTTTAGTTTGTCAATTGTATTGAAGTTAAATGCACTCTTTGTTACTACGAAAATTGAAGGGAACTTCCCGCTACTTATTGCGTATTCATAAAGTGAAAAGGCTCGTAAAAGGAAAGTGACTATAAAAGTAACTTTTAAGTTATCCCACATGCAAGCGGCGAGATTTAAAGTGAGAAAAATAAATTTACAAACAAACTCTTATGGAGTAGAGTAGGATGCTTTGGAAAGCTCTTATGCACAGGTCTGATTACTGAGTTTGTCCAAGACAGCGCGCATATCGTCCTAGATTCAGCCTAAGTTGGCATCACACCCTCTAAAGAAATTAAAAGTCTAAATCTATTTTTATTCCTGTAATTTTTTCTCCTAATTTCCAGAAATATTACAGCCACAGATTAAGGAGTTCTTTTCAGAAATTTATTTCAGTTTTTAGAGAAGTTTCAGCTTGTAATTTACAGTTTTTTTTATATTTTTTTATCTATTTAAGCTTCATAATTGGTATATTTAGAAGAGCTACAATAGATATTCAGCTGGGCTCATAACAGTTCACATTTTAGCAAATCTGACCAGTAATTTAGCATAAGTTGGATCAGATTTCAGATTTTGCAGAATTTGGAGCTTCTGGCATTCCGGATTTGTGTTCTAGTTTCTCCAACAGGATTACATTCACAGTTCATAGCATTTTGCACTTCAACTCTTTTCCACGTTATTTTTCACTTTCAAAAAATTCAAGCACTTTCTGTTCCAGATTTCTATAAGTTTCCGATTTCTATCAATTTTTCTTTTCAAAATTTCAGTTTATAGCATCATCACTTTATTTTCAGCAGTTTCATTACTTGTTTCAAATGTGTGATCAATTTAGAATTATAACACTCTGAAAGCCTTCTTGATGCCCTCCTTCGGGGGAAGAGAGCAAGAAATGACATCTAAAGAGTACTTGAATGGAGGAAGTTGATTAATACGTATGCCAATAGATTGAAGTAACAAACTGGTCTCATGATTGCAAAAATACTGAAACCTAGTGAGACCCAAAGAGGCAATTGTCTCAGAAGAACAAATAGCCAAAAATGGATACCTTTCCTGGCCTGAGGCTGTCATCTAGGGATCTGAGTCTCTGAAAATAGCAAGGCCGAAGACTGTCACAAAGAGGAGGGCTGGGAGAAAAAATATTCATACCGATGGAATCCCCTATTCTCCTTGGGATGAATCACTCAAAAGTTCTACTGGAATCCAAACAGGAAATTACTGTAGCAGGGTCTTTAATAGGATTGAAACCAGTCATCCAATGTTTCATGAAAAGCCCAGAACACTACTTAAACCACAGAACTCCCTTGTAGACTGCATCCTTATCCTAATTTGTTGAGAAAATGACAATGAGATAGCCAAGAAGTTGTGGTGGAGGGAAGCTTTCAGTTATTTGCAATCCCTCCCTATGTGAACACATGGATGTGCAATAACCCCATATTCTGCCAATCGACACTTTCTTTTAGTCTTTATATGCAATGTCCTTCTTCTCTGAAAAGGATTCCACCTTAGGTACTCATCCCGCACTTTAATATCAACCATTAAACAGCCTTGAAGTGGTAACAGGTTTTACCGTGGTAATCAAAGCATGTTTATTAAAATTACAGTTACCGATAAATCTTCTCCACAAGTCAGAACCAACTCACCAGCGAAGGTAGAATAATAAGAAGAAGCAGGGAGCTGATGGGACGATGCAGCAGTGTTCCCTGACAAGAACATTGTGACAGGAGAATTCCGAATTTTGTAACTTCACTAAGAGAAGCCTGGTACTATTTACTTAGCTGTAAGATGTGTTATACCTTTAAAAAAACTCAAGTTTCTGGTAAGCATCAGATTAACACGCCAACATTTTATCCTCAACTATGTTTTTAAGAAGCTATTCTAGATTTAACTAGCTGCTAGTGTAATTTTGAGTCACGTCTTCTTCCTGCCTGACTCTTTGGTTTCTACATTGTCCACTTCTCTGAAATGTATCTTTTGCTCCCCACATTCTCTTAGTTGTGGTATATAGTTCTTGGACTTGAGATTCCAGGCCAATCTGACCTTTTTGTAATTGGATCTTTCTTGTTCATTTAGTAGATCTTGAATACCCTATGTGTTGCAAGGATGAGTCTGTAAACCACCTGTTGTGATTCTATCCTTCAGCTAAATCTGCTTTGGCTCAGATTGAATCCATGCAAAGGCCATATCATAAGGCCCTTCTGTATAAAACGCCCACTGCTTGAAGAGGTCATACAATGGTCTATTACCTTTTGTAAGGCTTGTCAGTTGCTTGTTTATATTTTATTCTGATGATGAAAAAACAAATTAATGTTGTGCTTGAAAATTCAGAGTCCATATTCTTAGTTGGTAACTAGAAGAAGCAATATCTATGTTGTTTGTACTCCACAAATAAAGAGCTCGAGCCAAGAAGGTAAAGTTGGTTATGAACAACTTGCAGAAGCAGTTGTCCTAATGCAGATCAGCTCTATGCACTATTAAATTTTTAATGGTAGAAAGGTGGCACAGCTCTAGATCAAGGTTTGGATGTAGAACCAAAGGGAGAACCAGGATGAGGGTATCATAGAAATCACTTGCATCCACACTTTCTACACAAAAATGATAAAGGTTCACTTGTCGGAGTTGAGTAAAGAATTGTTGGTTGGACAAGTAAAACTCACAGGGATGATATATTTTTCAAAATAGTAGGGAATGAACCAATTGCAGAAGTTGTTGGTCCAATGCCAGGCCAGCCCCATGTACTATAACTTTTATGGTGGAAGGGTACTGCAGCTATAGATCTAGGCCTAGATGCAGAACCAAAGGCGGAAATTTCTCCACACTTCCTCCACAACGATGATAAAGCCTCACTTAAAAGAGTCAAGCAAACAAATGTTTGTCAGACCAGTAAAATTCCATGGGGGATTGTTTTTCAAAATCGTGGGCTAGGGATGAATGAGAATGATAATTGAGTGTGCCGTGTAAACCGCCTAGTTCAATTATACTCTCAGTTTCAACTTCGTAAGCTCCCTCTCCATGTTTGTGAAAGCCTTAAGGAGCAACAAAAATTGGAATTGAAACACACTCGAAATTTTTTTATCCTCTCCTCAAGCGGGCCTCAATCACCCTCTTGTTTTGTTGAACTTCCTGTAATTTTTAAGGTCTTCTAGAATCATCTTTCAAACAAAAAACAGCAAGCAAAACTGTTTCCATTGCAATAAAGACCCCACTTAAAGTCATGATCAACTTCAAAGACCCAAATTTACACAACCTCTTCCAGAATAGAGATCGTCATTACACAGCAAACTAAATTGATAAGCTTTGCTCACAGTTGCCTATTATCCTATCTACTCAGTTGACATACGCATCTATCTTACTGTTATTTTTCATCCTGTGACTGATTTTAAAACCATAACAAGCTTATACAGCATTACTCTGTTTGTCAAATGTTAACAATACAGTTAAAATAACATAAGAAAGAAACGTGAATGCTTTAGGAAAAAATTATTTGCTAACCCAAAAAGTTGTCTTCTTGCATGTTCAGTGTTCATTAGATGATTTGAATACATTTTCATGTGTAAGAGAGCCATATTTGCCTGTACCAAACACATAATAGCAAAATAAAAGTAAACAGAATTTGCCAGCTTTAAGCACACAGAAATTTTGACAAGATGTTAAAGATGCCAGATTTCATCATTAACCAGATGAGGTTAAATCTTCTTGGACACCTGCCAATCCCAAAAAAAATGAAAATAAGCAATTTAAATAATAGCTTCAGAATTTTACTTTTCTACATTGGGGAGAGAATTCTCATTTTCACGCAAACTTTCATATATATGTTGAAGAGTCTCAAGGTTTGGATTGACACCCATTATTTCCATTTCCTTCAAAAGTTCCCTGCATTTTACCCGTCTTCCGGACTTAGAGTATAGCTTAATTAATTGACCGTAAATATCATGAGTGGGAACGAATGCTGCATCCTTCAATTTGGAAAAATATCTTGCAGCCCCTGATAGATCACCCAGCTCAGCACACGAACGGATTATCACTCGATAAGCTGGTAGATCAAGCAAGCAATTTGATTCTTCCATTTCCCAAACAAGTGCAAAGGCCTCCCTGAACTTGCCACTACAGTATCTACTATGCATTAAGGTAGTGTACATAACAACATTTGGCCTGTGACCTGATTCCTTCCACCAAGAGAAAAGGCTCTCCACTGCTTCATACATTCCAAGTCTAATACAGCCCTTCATAACAGCAGTGCAATCCTGTATTTCCAATTCCAACTTGTCTCTCATCCCAAGCTCTTCTATTAGCTTACCTGCTAAATTATGCCATCTTCTGGATTTGGCAGCCTCAACAATGAGCTTGGCATGTATACCATCATCAAGCTTAAAAAACGAATCCCTTGCAGCCAGTAAAACCTCTCTAGCTTGCCTGCATTGGCCAGCTTTGATAAACCCTCTGGCAATAGACTCGAGGGTATTCCTGTTACATGAACTCAAAGTGCTCTTTAAGTCAAAGGTTGTCTTAAGTTCACCAGCTCTAGCAAGAATCTGCAGAGTAGAACCCAGAACCCTATCATCTGGGTAAAGTTTTGGACATTTCTGAACCCAACAGAATGTCTGGAGAGCCCTTTGTGGTAAACCCATGTGCCCAAGCTCCCTAATGGTTAAGGACAGTGAACCCTTCTTAAGGACACCAACCCATTTATCTAGGACCTTGGATACCTCTTCCTCTGGAGGAAGATCCCTGATTTCTCTAGCAAGGTTTATCAAAAATTCGGGGGCTTTGTATAGCCTATTAGAAGGATTGGGAGACCTGAAAGCTCTCTTAGATTTTGGAACACCTATAGGCCTAATTTTATGAGGTATGGGGAGAGGAGGGTACCTTTCTCTCATTTGACTTCTTGATTTTTCGGGTGTCGTGCCTCGGAAGAGTGAAGCAATTGCATCCAGCTGATCAGCACTCCATTCTCC
>JARHVA010001357.1:3510000-3552500 GCA_037957365.1 Torreya grandis
TTACTTTAGCTTTATTAGGATTCACATATTCATCCTTTCTATGAAAATCTTGCATTTCCCCTTCCACCTTTTTCACAATCTCATTTGTCTCACCCAAATTCTCTTGTCCTTCATTGTACCTATCAAGATCGATAGGAATAGAATCCTAGATCACCTTACTTTGTTTTAATCTTATGTTACTTCTCAAATTTATTTTATATCCCTTTGACACCCTAGAGTTACCCTTCCTCAAATTTGGATAATAAGGAGTAGAATTTAGGGAATTAAAAAACTTATAAATCAAGAAGATGATTTCTTTATGTAA
This sequence comes from Torreya grandis, assembly GCA_037957365.1. Taxonomy (NCBI): domain Eukaryota; kingdom Viridiplantae; phylum Streptophyta; class Pinopsida; order Cupressales; family Taxaceae; genus Torreya; species Torreya grandis. Next base: position 3,510,305 of record JARHVA010001357.1, read on the forward strand.
TAGAATTTTTTCTACCTCTTCACATCTAACATTGAATTCTTCAATGAGAGAAATATATAAAAAGGAATACTTAGTGTAATTTTATGAAAAAAGTAGTTCAAGATGGAAAAATGATAGTAAGGCACAACCATAAATTTACTCTGTAATGTAGCATACCTCATAATTTGTTCCACAACAACATCATAGGGTAGTGGAAAATCCTCACACAAGTATCCCCCTTGGTATTATGTCAACTAGTCATATTCAACCAAAAAAAAATCCACCTCCTCCTCATAATCTTTGATTGAATTAACATTGTCCTCGACTTTTAGACTAGTCACCTGGGTGATCAAACCTTCAATGATCTCCACTGACACATAATTGATATTCACAACTCATTCATTCTAGATCATATAATTTTTTTGGGAAAGGTGTTCATCATAACCATATATTTTATTATTAAATTTCTTAGACCACATGTATACAATATTCCCCAAACTTGCATATTTTTCTTAGTTTTCTGTTGACAATTGCTATACCCTATTCAAACCACATCCCATTCTCAATAGTTGACTACAAAAAAGGTTCATAGAGAAGAATAAAATGAAATTAATCATAAAAACAAGGGATAAAATGAACAATAAGCTCACACCTAACACACAAAGAAACACATTATTCAAATACATGCTCTCCAATACCCAATACATCACATCATTTCCTTCACACATGCTCTCCAATATCCACTACATCATGTCATATCCTTCACACATGCTAATACCAATTAATTTTTTTATCATAATTAACCCTCCTAAAAGTGAACTTATTATTATAACCATCATAATTCTAAGGCATCAAATCAAGAGAACAATACTAAAAAAGCAACACCAACCAATGAGTCTTAAAAAACCTATATGAGCTCTCTCTAATGAAAATATCATTAATAGGAATAAGAACATCTTTTCCTATAAAACAAATCTTTAAAATAAAGGCAACCACTCCTTTATTAGTAAAAACATCTACCAATTGATATCTCTCCCTATAGATATTTTGGAAACAAACATCCTAAAATGTACTAACAATGTACAAAATGTCTTCAATAATAATGTCAATTGTCTAGCTAGCCTTGTTTACCTTCTTAAGACATTTAATGATATTGAAGGAATCACTCGATATCAGTAACTTGTTACAACCTATATCCTTAGCCAATTGAAATCCCCACAAAACAACCATGGGTTCTACCAAGTGATTAATTTGAACACCCATACTTCCCTCATAAGCAACCATCATTTATCCCTTTTCATCTGTCAAGATTCCTCCACCCCCTACCATACCAGGATTTCATTTTGAATCCCCATCAAAATAAATCTTAACCAACCTAGGTGAAGGAACCAACCATCTGACATTCTTCCTGAAAACCAATTTAGGATCCATAGAAGATATATTTTCAAGATTAAGATTCCAATTCTTTGACACAATTTATTCTTATGGTGTAAAGGTTGTTTCTTATCCCATGTAATACTTTAATATTTTTATATCAAAAAATTCATTATATTATTGGAAAATATTTTACTAAGATTTTTAAATTTCCTTAAAAATACTATGTTGCTCTCTTTCTATATCCCCCAAATAAGATGGGAAAAATCTAAAACCCATATTTTTTTGAGCTCCTGAATAGAGAAGGGCACTGACCATGCTAACCATGAATCTAGAAAAGATAAAAGATGAGATAAACAAATTTGAAACCTTTCAAAAACAACCTCCCACACCTTAAATACAAAAGGGCACTATCAAAATATGAATAATAGATTCATAATTTGCTTCACATATGATGCATCTATTAACCATACCCAAACCTTTCTTAAATAAAGTATCCATAGTTAGAATTTTATTCTGAAGACATAGACACACAAAAAAAATTAGGAATGAGATCCTTATCCAAAATCCTAAACCATGAAATATCCTCATCATCATTTGGAATCAATTTCTTGTAACCTGATCTAATAGTATATTGACCATTAGGAAAATTAGACCAAACCAATTCATCTTATTTTACTAGAATAGTGATATGAATTATTTTAAGAAGAATATTTAAATGTGAAAGAATACATGTTACTTCATCATCCACATTTTTAATTTTAAGATATTTCCAACATATTTTACCATGGTGCTCTTGAATATAATTGACAAGCATAATCCCATAATTGTATTGGATTTGATCAACAACTTGATGCCATGGTTCAAGTTCCTTCAATGGGTGATTAAGGATCTATGAGTCCTCTAGAATAAAACATTGATGCCATTTCCAAATTTCCATTTATAAATTTTAAGAAGTATGCCCTTATTTTTAACCAAAAAAATCCAAATCACAGAGCCCCTTACAAAATTAGCTTCAGTAAGAAAAATAGTTGGCATTTTATTTTCTAAATATTTAGCCTATAAAATACATACCCATTGATTAGATTCCTTAATAAATCTATAGAAGAGTTTGGCCACCATGATTTATTCATCAAATTCAAATTCCTAAGACCTAATCGACTAGAATGTTTAGGAAGATAAATCCTTTCTCAAGCAACCAAAGGGAATCTTTATCTTTCCTCTACTCCCATCCCAAAAAAACAATTATAAAGTTTATTAAATTTATCATGAATCACCTTTGGCATATTAAAGAGAGACATTAAATAAATTAGAAGGCTTTGGAAAACACTTTTGATCAACAAAATCTTTCCTACTTGAGATAAATTAACTCCTTTCCAACCTTATATTTTCTTCTAAAATCTATCAAGGAGTAGATTATATAGGTTAATCAACATTTGACCCATAAACAAAGGAATACCCAAGTAAATTAGTGGAAAAGACTTAATTTGACAATCCAATACTTAAACAGTCGTATGTTTTCTAATGACATAAGTATTTATAAAGAAAAGTAAGATTTTGTCATAATTCACCATTTTTTTGGAAACCTCTTCATAATTATCTGGGATAATTTTCAACACTTTATCTTTCATAACCGAAGTGACAACAAGATCTATCATATCATCCAAAAATTATTGGTGAAGAGTGGTATAAAATCCATTTGCATCTTGAAAACCTTTCAAATACCCTGACTCAATTTAGCCAACCAAAATTACTACTAAGATATTCTGCCATTAAGATAAATATAAAAGGAGATAAGGGATCTCCCTGTCTTAAACTGCATTTGCTTCCAAAGAAACTAGTAGGATTACCATTGATAGTTATGGAAAATATATAATAGATAGAATACATTTATGAATCAATAGTTTGACATGTGTATGAAACTCAAAATTTTCTAGCACCATATCCCAAAAATCCTAGTCTACTCTGTCAGAAGCCTTACTCATGTCGACTTTATAGATCATACTAGCTTCTTTACTTTTTTCCATATAGTGAATGATCTCATGCACCACTATAATCCCATCTTGAACCTGTCTACGAGGTAAAAAATATAATTGATTCTTAGATATCAGTGTATCCATCAAACACTAAAGTCTCAAAGCTAAAATTTTATTGAAAATCTTATAAACTAAATTACAAAGACTTATAGGGTGAAAATACTTGAAATCAATAACTCCACTCTTCTTAGGGATCATAACAAAGAAGGGATTATTAAATTCCCTAAGTAACTTACCAGAAGAAAAAAAACTCACTCACTGCCTCCACCAAATTATTCTTAATAATGTTCTAATTTAAAAAAAAAACTCAATTAGGAAGCCACATGGCCTCGGAGCCTTATCCTTATTCAAACTAAATACCAATGCCTCCACCTATTCTACCATCATTTAAAAAAAAAATTAATGTTGTCTAAGGGAGAAATAATAGAAGGTAAATTCAATAAAAAATCATGACCTTTAACCATGTTAACAATTGAATTGGTAGCAAACAAGTTCTTAAAGTAACTTACAAATTCTTCCTTTATTTGAAGAGGATTTGAACAATGAACAATTTCATCCATTATTATTTTAGAAATTCTATGAGAACTCCTGTGTTTAAGCAAAGACATATGGAAAAATTTGGAATTGTGATCTCCCTCCTTAATCCAAATGGATTTGGACTTCTACCTCCTTAAATATTCCTCATGAGAGACTAAAGTATGATAGTCACACAACATACTTTTTCTCTTTGACTATATTTTCAACACTCAATCCATTCATAATTGAAATTTCTTTTAATTTTTGAAGCTCAACTTATCACCCCTTTTGATGAAATATGTATCCAAAGATATTTTGATTCCAAATCCTAACACTTCTCATTACATTCTTGAGTTTATGATCTAACATAAACATAGCCAAACCATGAAAATAAATATTCCACCATTATTTGATTATATCTGATAGACCTAGGTGAGAAAACCATAAATGCTTAAATTTGAATGAAGTTTTGTCCTTATTTACTTTGTCATCTATAATTAAACAAAAGAGGATTGTGATCTGATCCTATTCTAGGCAAAGAATAAAGATAAAATTCTTGATGCAACAACCAATCTATAAAAATAAGAACATGATCCAATTTAACTTGAATAAGGTTTTCTCCTAGCCATCTATTAGACCAAGTAAAGGGGTAAGCCCTTAAATCCACATCTAGAAACTTATTATTGAAAATAAAATCATCTAAGTCCTCCATACTCTCCGTAAACAATTGACTACTTCCCTTCTTTTCACTTGGACTAATAGGAGAATTAAAATCCCATACTACCATCCACTTGATATCCCCATAAGTCACTCTAAAAACCCTAATATCCTTCAAAAACCTTATAAAAACTACAGGTAGGTTAGGGGCATACACATTGGAAAAAATCCAAGTTAAGTCTTGATTTTTATCTGTAAACAAAACTGCCAAATGATGAGGATTTTTGATCAAAATATCTCCTTGAAGAGCCTTTTCATCCCAAAAATTAGATATCCCTCCTAAATCATTTGAAGAACTAACACTGAGCACCTTTTCTTTCTTTCAAACCTTATTATTTATCTCCTCAACCATTTAATCTTCCATTTTAGTCTCTTAAATGGATAGAATAGTAGGCAAAATATTCCTTCTAAGATCTCTAAAAGTACTATGCTTGTTGTTATGGTTCATCCCTTTAATATTCCAACTAATAACCTTCATTTATGGAATCTAGGATTACCTTTGAATATTTTAACTTGAATCATAATATGAGTACCATTCACTAGCTCCTTGTCCATGTTTCTTATTTTGGCCTTAGCCTACGTAAAATTCCCTATCTTTTTTTGAAGAGCCTATATCTTGTTGTTTTTAGAAGCCATTTGATTTAGCTAGAGTCTCAAATTCTTATTATTTATCCTTTATTAAATAAGGATAATACTCATAATTGGAGATTATTTGGAGAGTATTTAACACATATTTCTCTTGATTGTATCCACATAAACCTCACCTTTATCCTCCTTAAATAACTCCTTACAGGCATAATAATTATATTGTTGTATTGTACATGTCACTTCTTCCACATCATCACCCTCTCCTTCTAGGGATTCTAATAAATGAAAATTATTCTAATGTATATAATTATCTTTATATTCAAAGGGGCCAATATCCTTTGGAGAAACTCTTTCCTCTGCCAGGCTAGTTACACTCTCAGGGGATTTAACAACCTTTGCCAAATCTTCCATATTATTTGAAACCAATATTTTTCTTGCCTTTGAATGGAATCCTTATTCAAACTCCTTAGAATTAAATTTCACTAATGATTTAAGAGGACTAACTAATTTCATTAGCCTATTAATCTAAACCTCTTGTAAAACATCCACATCAAGAGAACTCAAAATTCTTAAGATCTTATCCCCTTCCTTCCCAAAACTCTTTTTTTTTTTATTTCTCATATTTTTCTTATTTTAATTGAAATTCATTAACATTATTCTCCTTTATTACCAATTTCTCACATGTATCCTTCCCACTATCAAAGTGCGGCTTGGCAAAAATAATATCATGTTTATTTTTCCTCTACTAAACTTGAGTCTCTTTCATGGGTACACATGTATTTCCTTTTTTAATAAAGTGAGGGGAATCTCATCATATGACCCAAGTGAATACACCCTTCACATTTAATAGTTAAATTTTCATACTTTATTTTTCATATTTATTCTGCCTTGTTGGAATTGAAGATCATAAAAGAGGGAAGTTATTGGTTCATAAAATCATTTACACAAAATCTAGCATGGATTAACCTGGATATAGATTTTATAGAAGAATCATAATTAATAATATATCCAAAATGATAAAAATGTCGTCCTCCCAAAACTCCAAAGGAAGCCCTAGAATTCTGATGACAATTCTAGGATCCATTCTCATTTTATTAAGACTATATGATGATGTCTCGCTTATTACCCAATCTCAACAATTAATTTGTGTTTTAATTATTCAAATCATTAGTCTATGGCCAATATGTGATACACTTAAACATTATTAGGTTTTTCCTTTTTAGGTATGATCCAATTTCTTTAAGTATATACTAGGTATGCAATCATAATATTAAATAGGTCTATCCTTACTTAAACCTTATTTTAATAACATTACTCTATGAATATTGGTCTCACAAGACTAATGAGATAATATTTATAAATATATAAAATTATATTAATAATTTTTACTAAAATAGTCACATATAATTGAGATTCATTCACCATATTTCCTTTTGAAGGCCTTGCCTTATTAGTCTTAAACCCTTACCCATGTTTAAACATTTACACTCTTTTTCAATATGATTTGAAGTTTCTTATTCAATATTGATATGGGTAATTTTTAATTAATCAAAACTTACAAGGATTCATATTTGTATTTTGGGTTAAATCTTCACTATATGTTTGCACCATGACACTTTAGGTATGTTCATTAAACTTTGTCAGAGTTTTATACTCTTCTAGATCTCATAAACTCTTACTTTATTTAATAGGTATAGATCTATTATGGTACAATCATAATTATAAATTTAATTTGAGTTTTAAATATGTTGAAGACACTCTTAACTTAAAATATTTCCATACACCTTCTCACAAATTATTATAGTATTTTGATGACTCCATTATAAGATATGAACCTTTATCTCTCTTAAAACCTTGTTTGCATACACATTTATGAAAACATAGTTGCTTATATATATTTTTTAAGAATATAAACGACTTTAAATTTACTTAAACACTAAAATAAATTATAAGGAATTTCAATATAAAATTTTAGGTCATTTGGATGGGTGAATTAAAATATATGAGACTTTCTTGGTCTCAGGTTCCTACATGTGGCCGAGAACACTCAAAAATGGATTTAAAGATTTTGAAAGGGTTTAAAAACTTATTATTAATTGAAATATACATTATAAAATTATATCCAAATTTTAAAATAATTAATATTCCACCATGCTTATATAAATACATTCAAACAATACAATCTCTCATATGATTATCATACACAAAATCTTGTTCTTGAACCCAAAGACAAAATTGAATGAAACAACTACTTATTTGATTGATATGAAAATAATAAATGATAAAATTTATATTAAACTAATATAAATTACATTTAAATAGATATTTTATCTTCCATACACTTATAAAAATGATCAATATTCCTATATCAAACCTCTTTACTTGCAAAATTCTATGTTTTCTCACATATAATCATATGAATGAGGTTTCCAAATGCATAGAACCCTCATTTTCATATAATAAACATACATAATATGGACTCATATAATTACTAAACATATAATAAACAAATTTTTTTATTCAACTCATCAAAATATACTTACAACCTTGACATACCTTTTACAATCAGATCTTCTTGCCAAGTTCTACAAGACTTTCTTTTCTTCTTAACAATAGTTCTCTGCTCATAGTATCTCCTATCCACCTAAATCATTATATTGAGTATTTAAAGACTCATCTCAAGATTAAGCATAGGTTCAGGATAAAGGAAAACACCTAAATCTTCTCAACAACTTATTCCATCATAGCATATACTTTTTTTTTATCTTTCTCCAATGTAGAGATCATATTTTATATAGGTAGTGATGTGTGTTTACATTATTATGAGGTAAAATAATGTTTAACTCATGGTTAAAAAATTTTAGGATCTTTTCCAAAGGTTACATTCCCTTTATAACTCACCATAAGGCTTACAATCCTTTCGATACAAATTTGAATATTTGAATCTAGTTTTTTGGTGGGAAAACCTAGAAACCTACCTAGAACTCAAAATTAGGATTATTAAACTACATAAACATACTTAAAATATAAAAATAAGAATTATTATGCTATATATGATATACAATACCCTTTAAAATTCATTTTTAAGCTTGACATAGCTACTTGACCTTCACATTAAGGCTTATTTGACTCATTAGGCTATTATATATAAAGTTTACATCTTGTTGTTGATACTCTTGCATCAAACTTACATGATTAAAAGTTTCATGAGCTCATTATCATGAGCTTAATTGATATGCCTAGTTATAATTAAATATATTTTATCTAATTTTCTTCTTTAGTCAACCTTTCATACAAGTGTGTATGTTCCTTGCTTCCACACTTGTGTCTATTCTTTTTTGTTGCCTTTTCCATATTTCTTTTGCTTGTATTCATTTATGCTACACTTTATTCCCTTTAATTTTTATTTTTTTAAGATCTATCCTTTAGAATGAGGATATAAAATTTCATCTCCTTGGTTTGAGCTCTTTCAAGAGCCCTCTTTGGTATAGCTTTTACTTCTTTATCTATCACACCTACACATACATATTCCAATGAAATGTTAGATATAAACATTTGAGACCCTTGAGTCTCTTCAAGTGGATTTACCAACCACACTTGTTCTTCATCTCCTAATGATGTAGCTACTATCTCATATTGTCTTTTCCAAGAAGCATCCTCAACTTCTTCATTTTTGTTTTTGGCTTCATTTATTGCTTGGTTCTCAATCATAGTTTCTTTGATTTTTTCACTCAATGTCTAAATCTCTTTTTACTTGTTGTCTCCTTCATATGTTTCCCCATGGTGTATATCATGTTCTAAGGTTGTTATCTCTATTTTTATATGTTCAAAACTCTCATAGACAAATACCTTATCTTGTTACTCTCTTATCAACCCTTCACTACCTACAATTTGAAGGTATATATTCCATATCTATTTCAAGAGATTTTATTCATTAGTAAGTTACATATCTTTATCAAAATTAGCTAAATCATCATTATTAAATATAATTTTTTTACCTTATACTTTCTTTATTTCTTCATGTAATACAAACTCTAATTTATTTTCATCATACCTTTGACTTTGGATTTGGTTTTTGACTCGAAATCCATTTTCCTCATGCTTCATGACTAGTGCACCTGATTGCCTTCCAATGCCTTCATCTTTCTCACCTTCTTTATCCTCTCGAGTGAAGATTTATTCTTGTTCAATCATCTATATGCACAACTGATCTTCTTCAAATTTTAAGGCCCTACATGGTGATGAGCCCAAGATATGGCTCATTATTGACATGGAATTTCCTTCATTTCATCTCTCTAAGGATATAATCCTATGAAAATCATAGATTTTTAGCTAACTATAGCATGGGAAATAGATACTTTATCTCATTTATGTCAAGCCAAAGGTTGAGTTACTATTTTGTCATTTATACCTAACAAGTAACATGTTTTAGTGTTTTGGTTTTGAAGAATACACAAGAAAGATGACAGAAGCAACATTTTGGAGAAGCTCCAGTTTTGACCCCTATCTTCCAAAGCTAAAGACTCACTCAACCAACATCTATAGACTCTATATGTCAATTTATATAGACTCTACAGGTCCTTATCTATGAATTCTATGGGTCCATTTCTATGGACTTTGTAGGTTCAAAGTTTGAGAAGCAAGAAAATTTATAGATAGTCTAAGAAAGGAAGAATTACTCCAGATGGAACTACACCAAAGAAATATTCACATCCTATTTTAAAGGATTAAATTTTGATATAATTTATATATATTTAGATCGTAAAACTATTATAGGGATATTATAATTATTCCATGATGATAGTTGTATTTTATAAGATTATACTCAATCTAAATCTCCTATCTTTGGGGCAAACAAATTGACTAGTAGTTCTATTTTTTTGCATACTATCTTTAGTCCAATGTATTAGCATAAATATGTAAGTCTTTGGTCTTAAGATGAGAAAAATGAATACAGACACACTTTGAGTTTCAAACATATGGTGAACACTCCAGTTTTCATAATTTAATGCAATATCATTCCAGGTTTCAGTATTGAGTAGACCTCATTCTTGACTCTAAGAAGAGCAAGGGCCCACTCTCCTTGGAACCAAGAAATTCTGTATGGTATTTATATTTTTGTTGAATTAATTCTTCATTAATAGATATCAGAATATCTTAAATACTTGCATGAATTATTTATTCGTAAGAGTAAATTCAAAATTCACATTCCAATAGTTATTTCATTTTCCAAAGCAAGTGTGACTTAGTCTTAGTATTTCTTTTGATTTACTACAAAGGAGTGAGTTAGCTTAGAATTATCTTTCTAGATGAGTGTTTACATTTCATGCAAGCATGAATTAGATTTAGATTAACATTTCCAAGAAAGTGTGAAGTAGATTAAGTGTGCTTTGATTCCAAACAAAGGATTGAATTAGTTAGTGTAATGGTTAATATTTTCTCTCAACAAGTGTAAAACAAATAGTTTAAAAGCATTTATTTCATTAGCAAGAATTAAAATAAAGTCACCAAACACCCCCCAAAATACCAATCTATAGATATACCATCATAAGCCTTGTTGTAGACAGCTTTAGACACTAGCCCTAGTTTGATAAACATCAATCTAAAAAATTAATTAAACACAGAATTAAATGATACTAATCATATTTGGCACCATTTTTGGGGAACATCAAGTGTTAGTAAGGTAAATATTATTAACTTATAGTAAAAAAAATCAATCAAAAAATAATAAAATTCCAAAAAGAGTAATTAATTTATGTTCTAACCTAGAGATTCAAAAGGATTATTTGTTCCTAGAATCCATCTAAAAACAAAAATAGAAATTCCTTCAACATATTTTATTGAAAGTCCTTCTAAACATAGAGAAATAAGTACTTCACAATCTCTAGCTGAGAGTCTTGAATAAGCTATTGAATCACATCTTCAAGATTCTCCTAAAATCCTATTTGGAACTAAAACATTTCCATAGTCAAGTCCTATAGGAAGAGTTCACCCAGACTCACTCACAAGAAGAGACTATTTAGGCTACAAAAGATTTAGAAGAAGCATTTGAACACATTATAGCTAAAGAAAGTTTCAAATAATTTGATCAACCCACCACCAGTCATACAAACATCCATTGGGAAGCTAATCCCAACTTTGAAGAACCATCAGAAGAAGAAGACATGGCTAATCAACAAGATTGACAACTTGCACAACCAAGGACTTTTTCCTTTCTTATTGTTGCAGATCCTAGTGATCAAACTAGCATGAAAAACATTTCCCCTGCCAATTTGATAAATTTTTGGGGAAGATTCTTGAAAGATTTTGACCAATTTATATTTGAATTTAAGGTGTTGTGTCAAACTTATGACTACACAACAAACAATCAGAAACTAAAATTATTTCCATCAACTCTTAAAGATGCAACCATGATATGGTTCATGGGTTTACCAGGTAATTCCATTCATATATGGTAGGACATGGAAACTAAATTCTTGAATAAATATTAGGATTGTTGAAAGGTGAGAGAAAGAATGGAGGAATTCTTCAAAATCAAACAAAATGAAGATGAATCCTTGGAAGATTATTTGGATAGATTTTTGTTTACTTACAAAAAAAATAGTTACCTAATTATTTAGGATGTCCTAAAACTTATTTTCCTCAAAGGACTAGATGAGAACATCAGATATGCATTGAACTTAATGGGTGGAGGAGACATAAATAAATTATTATTTCATCAGATCTTGTACCAACTACTCCTGAACCAAACCAAGCATGAGGAAAGGAAAACTAGGGAAATAAAATGAGTTGAGAAAATTAATGGAAGAATTTTATAATCTAAAAAAAGACATTATAGTTACACTAAACACCACATTGGATGGTTTTTAGGCAAACACCAATGCCACAGAACCATTGGCAATATATTATCCTAAGTGTGGGCTGAAGCATGCTCTTAGAAACTATCCTTTAGACAAAACAAACATTTATTCATATGGAATATATGAAGGAACATACATGAAACAAATCATTTTACCCTCCTACCAACTTTGAAAAATCAGATAAAAATAAATGTTCAATCCATTGAAGAGGTAAACTATGTCCAAAGGTAGAATTTATTTCCACAACATCAAGTCCAAGAATAGTTTGGTGCATGAAAAAGAGAAACAAAATTGTCTCAATCAAATAAAAAGGAAATTAAAACTAATGAAAGATCTAAAAAACCCAAGGAAAATACCACTACTCTAATAGTTCCTTTTCCTGAAAGATTGAAAGAGGTTGCTATCAAACAAGAATCAGACTTGATCCATAAATTATAAAATATCAAAATTGAGGTACCCATACTACAAGATATTAGGGGAATTCCTAAATTGAATAAAATCATAAAAAATTGTGTGTCAAAACACCTGGAAGAAATAAATAGTACCCAAAAACCATACACATTGATGGTAAGGTAGCTGACTTGTTAGCATGAAAGTTGTTAATACCTAAGTATTCAGACCCAGGCAATCCAGTCATAATAGTCACAATAAGAGGAAAGGAAATTCCTAATGTTCTAGTGGATTTATGGGAAACAATCAACATTATGATAATTGATACTCTCTAAACACTATCCCTCATAGAAATGCAGCCTACATCTACCATTCTCCAAATGGAAGATCAGTTTGTAACCAAACTAGATGGAACTATAGAAATTGTTGCAATACTTATTGAGTTTTGGGAATATCCAATTGATTTTATGGTGTTTCAACCTAGAACAAAGAATTTGGGATACCCTCTAATCCTATGAAGACCATAGTTAGCTATTATAGTAGCATTGATTGATTATAGGTTATGAGATATGACCATTTCTAATGGTCTAAAATCTAAATGCATTTCCTTGTATCCTCCTACAAAACCATCAGTGAAACACATAGAAAACCTTTGGGTAGAAAAGTTAGATAACAACACAAATGACTTGTCAACCTTGGCCATGATTATAGTTAAAAAACATTTAGAATAATTGAGCAAATAAATAAATCTAGAATCTATAGACTGTGCCAGTCCAAAATCTACAGACTATGCAAACTTACTAGTGGCATATTATCTCAATCCTTTTGATGCTTATTCATCATATTACCATAGGTTTATCCAAGCAAGTGTATGGGATTGCATAGAAACACAACAAACATAGTTCTTGAATGCATTTCATTGCCCATTAACACGCGCTATTCCTCTTAGAGATGGGTTTGTCAAAAATGTAACCACATTACATATATTACTCCCTCATCTTATCATATGAATTTATTGATGAGTGAATATAATCAAGTTGAATCCACACATTTGGACATAAAACCTCTCATGGTATTACCTAGAAAATTTTTAAACATCAATAGTTGGTTGATAAATGATGAGGAGGCTCAACTCTTTGAAGTCCTAGAATGACACACTAAGGATTTTTCTTGATATTATACTAACATGAAAGGGATTCACCCAAGTTTTTTCACACGTTAAATCCACACAAAGTTAGTAAAACTATTAAGATAGCCATAAAGAGGAATAAATCCAACATTAAAAGACATAGTGAAAACAAAAATTCAAAAGTTGTTGGACGTGGGATTTATCTACCCCATCTCAGACAACCAGTGGGTATCACCATTGGCGATTATACCAAAAAATAATGGGAAGTGGCATGTGTGTGTAGACTATATAGAATTTAACAAGGTCACTTTAAGAGATTATTTTCCTTTGCCCTTCATTGATCAAGTTCTTAACAATTTGGTAAGGAAGAACTATTTCTCTTTTTTAGATGGATTTAGTGGATATAACTAAATAATATTTGTAGTTGAGGATTAGGACAAAACCACATTCACCTACCCCTGGGGAACCTTTTCCTATTGAGTACTCCCATTTGGACTTTACAATGCTCCTACAACCTTTCAAAGAGCAGTTTTAGCAATATTTTTTGACCTCACAAATGACTGTGTAGAGGTCTACATGGATGATTTCACTATCCATGGAGAAACCTATGAGGAAGATCTTATCAATTTAGAAAGAGTTTTGACAAGATGTGAGGAGCATCAATTATCACTAAGCCATGAAAAATGCTTGTTAATGATGGATCAGGGAATAGTGCTAGGACACCATGCTTATATAAAAGATGTTCAGGTAGACCCAAAGAAACTTGAGATAATCTCCAACCTCCTCATTCCTCACACACAAATAGAAGTCAAGAGTTTCTTGGGCCATGCTAGATATTATAGATGTTTCATAGACAACTTCAACAAAATAGCTGCTCTAATGTTTGCCCTGCTTATAAAGGATAGTGAGTTTGTATGGAGTGATGACTGCCAATAAGCTTTTAAGATAGTCAAAGCCAAGCTTAGTACTACTCCAGTGTTGAGAGGACAAGATTGGACATAGCCCTTCCACATATACATAGATGCCTCCAACACAATAATGGGTACAGTCTTGGGACATAAAGATGAGAATGATCATATTTATGCTATCTACTACATCAACAAAAACATGACTCTAGATGAAATAAATTACACCATAACTAAAAAATAATTCCTTTTCATAGTCTATTAAATAAACAAATTTATACATTATATAATAGGCTACAAGGTGTTTATCTATACAAACCTCTCAGCCATTAGGTACCTTACTAACAAACCAATAGTGGGAAGAAGGATTATCAAATGATTGTTACTTTTACAAGAATTTGATATCGCTATCATAGATAAACCTAGGAAATTTAATGTGGTTTCTAATTTCTTGTTTATAATCAACACTTCAGGTGAAGAAGAAACAATAGAAGATGATTTTCCTGATGAACTATTTTCCATTTCAACAAAATCTCCATGGTTTGTTGATATAGATAACTACCTTGCTACAGGGAAGTTTCCTCCACATTTTTCATAAAAATAATGAAAATGTTTAATCAAAAAGGTTCTTCTTTTAAATGGATTAATGGAATGTTGTTTAAACTTGGACTTGATCATGTGTTTCGTAGGTGTGTGACAAATAATGAATCATATGATATCCTCAGAGCTTATCATGATGAACCAAGAGGAGGACATTACTTAACCCCAAGAACCATACAAAAAATCCTAGGAGTAGGCTATTATTGGCCTTCTCTTCACAAACAAGTCAAGAAGTATGTTAGACAATGTGATGCATGCCAAAGAATGGGCCAACCCACTTTTTAAGTTGAGATGCCTTTCCATCCTCAACTAGTTTTTGAACCATTTGAGACATGGGGAATTGACTTTATAGGACCTATGGACCCCCCTTCTAGAGGAAAGGAGTATCTACTCATTTGCATAGACTATGTCACTAAATAGGCAGAAGTAGAAGTTTTAACTCATGATCAAGAAGAAGCTATAGAAAATTTCCTATATTTTATAATTATGCAGAGATTTGGTGCTCCAAGGGAGGTAGTCCTAGATCAAGGACCCCAATTCATGTCAAACATGATAAAGTAATTCATCAAAGCATATCAAAATTATCACAAGAAGTCCTTTTAATATCATCCACAAGCCAATAGACAAGTCAAAGTCACCAATAGATAATTGGAAATTATTTTAAGAAAGATTGTTAGTACCAGCCAGAAAGATTGGGCAGATAAAGTACTAGAAGTAGTTTGGGCTTATAATACTACTTGTAAAATAACTACTGACTTCTTACCGTATGAGCTAGTTTATGGTAATAAACCTCTATTCTCTATTGAATTTGAATTACAAATATTGAAAACAATGTTAGAAGTGGGAATTGAATTGGAAGAAACACATAAGGAAAGACTCATGTAGCTCAATCAACTTGATGAAATGAGAATTGAAGAATTATAGAGGACTAAATTGGTGCAAAATTAGAGGAAAATTTGGCATGACTCACACATCAAATAATAGAAGTTTCATAAGTGAGATTGGACATTATTGTTTGACACAAAATTTCAACAATTTAAAGGGAAACTACAGACAAGGTGGTTGGGACCATATCAAATAGAGGAGGTATTTGAAAATGGTTATGTCAAGATAATGCCCATTGATGACAATATAATAACTCTTCTGGTTAATGGGCATAGACTGAAACTCTACCAAAAACCTCTTAGTAAAGAATAATTTGTACAAAAAATGCAAAGTTAGGTAGATTTCCTGGAGGAACTAGTTTCTTTCAAGGAACTTATTTATTAGTGATTGCTTTCTTTTGGTAATAATATATAATAATAATAATAATAATAATAATAATAATAATAATAATAATAATAATAATAGTGAAAATATTTTCAAGGATGCTATTGAAAATTCATGACTAGAAAACCATCTTTTTGGTTGGTCCTGCATTGCATAAAGGGCTTTGGCTAGAAAACCAATAATGGCTGGCCAAGGGGAAAAAAAACTATTAAAAAGGGGAATTTGATCATGAAATCCTGATTGATTTTCCCATGCAATAAAACTTCAAATTGTTCCTTTGAAATATCTTAACTAATTCATGCAAATTTACTTGTACAAGATAAATGGAAAGATAAGAACAAGATCTGAAGTAAGAATAAGTGAGTGATAAGTTTTATTTATTCATGTTTTAGTTAACTAGAGGCTTTTGATTTAAACAAGGTTAATCCTATAGATATCAAAAAGTACAAATAGATAATCATCTATTCCATAAAGAGAGGAATAATCATAACATGTAAAAGAAAGAGATGAGGGAACACATGTTGTAATGGATAAATATATCCAATGCAATCAATTACATCACTATAATTATGATGGGACACTATGAAATCATCCTATAAAAAACCTTGAAATAAAAGAGTCTCTAATCATTATTGATCAAATATGGCAAAAGAAGCTTATGGCGGCAGAAGGAATAACTACCCCCTCCATGTGAGCAATAAAATTGCCACCATGCCATGTCATCATTCAAATGATCATATCAGTGTTTAGGTCACCTTAGTAGTTGGTAGTCCCACTTTTTAGACATTGAGTGGAGCCAAAATTTGTGTAAAATAATGATTACACTACCACCATCTCATAGGGAGTTAACCTCACATGCATAATATGCCCACAGAAGTTACCAGTCTCTATGAAGCGCATCAAAAAATTTCCACTACAACTTTCAAAGAAAAAAATAAGTTTAAAACCTATTTAAAATTTGGAAAATTTCTCCATAATCAGTGGAAATTTGGTTTGAATTCATAAATTCAAGAAGGAATGGGGAAAAATACAAGGTCAAAACTGAAAAAGGTAAGCAAATTCCTCAATTATCGGGCTTTTGTGGTAGTATTTGAGGCAAATGGATAGCTACCATTCATCTAGGAATTCTAGGGCTTCCATGAGACACTGGTAAGAGAATTCATGAAAAACCTTACTCCTAATTTTTCTATGATTGAAGGAGTAGTTATTCTAGTGTCTAGTCAGGTTATCAATGAAATCATACAAATCCTAGATGAAGGAATGAAAGTAATAGGAATAATTTCATTTAATAACTTTATTGCTCAATTTAATGGAAATGAATGGACTAGAGTTGCAGGCTTGATTAATTCAAAATGAAAATCTAAGGGGATTTGTAGAGATTCACTTCCAGAGTCATGGCAGTCTGTGGCATTATGGGTAATCAAGTATATCACCTGTGAGGGGAAATGTAGTCTTTTGGGAGGAAAAGCCATAAAAATCTTGATACATCTTAAACATGGAAGGTAAAACCCCTAGTGCACAATTAACCTTCCATATTTCTTGTATGGTGCCCTCCAAGTGATGACCACAACCCCTAATGCTTCCCTCAGGCATCATGGCGTCATTCACCTTATAATTTAGCATCATTTCTTACAACAGGTGAAATAAGTTTGGGAAGCCTTTGAAAATAAGGTCATTAGACAAATTACAACCCTACTTGTACATGAAGAAGCTGGAACATCAGGTTCAATTTAGTTACAAATGCAATATCTTATAGCTGTTACACCCACCAAGAAAATAATCTCAAGGAAAAAATAACTTTTAGTTGTAAAGAAAACTCCTCTCTCTTCAAGAAGGGTTACAATTTTTCAAGATGCTCAAACCCTCACCATTTTAGAGCCTCCACAAGAACCTTAGGAACCTGTTGAGCAACTAATCCTGTACTCAATAAAAATAAAATTAAAAAGATAAGTTGTTGCCTCAACAGGACCTGAGAAGGCTAAGGATTTAACTGCTACAGTAGAAGAATAGTCAAGTGTATCCCAAAGAACTAAGAAAAGGAGAAAGAAGTTGATTCTTTTAGATGAAGATGAACAAGAAGCAATGAATACTTTGGATAGTCTTGAAAAAATATCTCAACCTTTAGAATAGAAAAATATTGAAGAATAAAAGACTCCTAAAATAGCTCCTATGGAAGAACATGTTGAAATCCCTGGCATTCAACTAGTGGAAGAATCAAAGAACTCTCTATCCAGAAAATGAGAACCAAGAACTGAGCAAGAGAACAAAAGAACAAAATGCTCAAATTGAAGTTCTATTGGATAAAGGAAAAACTCCATGTACATTTGAAGAAGGAGAATCCTCTAGTCTAAAGTACCCTATCATGCAACTAACACTGTAACTTTCTAAAGCTCAAGATTTGATCCAACAACAAGTAGTAGATATTGAAAATTTAGTCAGTCAACTACACAATAAGGATCAACTTAATTCTATGTTAGTACAAAATTTAGAAACATATTTGAATTATGCTTTGAAAATTAATGAACTAAAAAAAAATAGAACAGAAAGAGGAGGAAGAAGTCAATTCAAGGATATATATAGAGTCTTGAGAAAGAAAATAGAATATTAGTACAAAAACTATTGAATTCTTCTCAAACAATTCCTACTATTACCCCTGAAAAGGATAGTCATCCCACCTCTTCTTTTAAAGTATTTGTTGATCAAGGATGTAAAACTAGCCATCCATACATTCCTCTATTATAAATGTTTCAATAGGCTTAATAGGAATACCAAACATTTAAACAAAAGAATAAATTTTTAGTCACTACAAATAAGATATTGGAAAGTGAAAAATAGATATTAGAAACTAAAACTTAGACTTTGGAAGAAGACTTGTAGAATGCTTGTAAATTAGGAGAAGCTCTTTTGGCCTACAAAAGTCCTACTCTTGCATATATTATATTTCTATTTGAACAATTCTATAGATGAAAAATTCTCAAAATATCTTTCCATCTCCCCTATAAAATATTGGATCCATCTACATTTTTAGAAATATTTTACAATTTTGAGCTTGATAATCAAGATATCTTTTGTGAATTTTATTTGCATGACTTGATATTAGGAGATCATAATCACAACAATTTTTTTTATCAATCTACATGTAGGAGAAGTTCAACTAAGAGCACTCCATTCCACCTTCAAAAATCAGTTGGCTTGGAAAAGTAGATTTGAAGAGTATATGAAGCATGCTAAAACTATAGGGTTATGCATGAGACCAAACTTTTCCATTCCTAGATTGGTCAAATAAAACTTTAAGATTGCCTATCAGAATGTTGATGACAAAAATCATTATTTGGAAGCTTTGTATAACTGCACTATCTCATTTGACCTTTTCACTAGGCAGATCTTTGATTCAGTGGTTGCAGCCAGTGTTAAAAGATGGGATATATTACTAGTCTCTCTCAAGAGACATGATGTTATATCTCCGAATAATTTAAGCTGGACCAGGAGAAGAGTTAAATAAATCCTTGATGAGATTCTGGTAGTATTGAATTCTATGGAGAATAGATGTGATTGGAATGAGGTACATACCCCCTTTGTTAGTTTACCAATTCTAGGATGGCAGAATTGGACAACTCAATCTAATGAATAATTTAACATCTAGAAACAAATAGTTCAAAGGTATAAAAGATTTACAAGCAGTATAGATCATCATATCACATATAAATTTGATGACTATGATCTACATAAGGGCATGGAGAACAAACCCAAAACCAATGAAGCCAGATGAATTTTTGCAATGGGATTTGAAAAAGGTAAAGCTTGGGGGAGATGATGAACCCAAAATATGGCTTATTATTGACATGAAATTTCCTTCATTTCATCTCTCTAAGGATATAATCTTATGCAAATCATGGACTTTTAGCTAACTATATCACATAAAATAGATACTTTATCTCATTTATGTCAAGCTAAAGGTTGAGTTACTATTTTGTCATTTATACCTAACAAGTAGCATGTTTTAGTGTGTTGGTTTTGAAGAATACACATGAAAGATGGAAAAAGTAGCATTTTGGAGAAGCTCCAATTTTGACCCCAATCTTTCAAAGCTATGGACTCACTTAGACAACATTTACAGACTCTGTAGGTCTATTTCTAGGGACTCTGTAGGCTCATTTCTACATACTTTGTAGGTCTGAAGTTTGAGAAGAAATAAAGTTTACAGATAGTCTAAGAAAGGAAGAATTTCTCCAACTGGAACTACACCAAAGAAATATTTGCTTCCTAGTTTAAAGCATTCAATTTTGATATAATTTGTACATATTTGGACCATAAAACTATTATAGGGTTAGTATAACTATTCCATGATGATAGTTGGATTTTCTAGGATTATACTCAATCTAAATCTCCTATCTTTGGGGCAAATAGATTGACTAGTAGTTCTATTTTTTTGCATATTGTATTTAGTCCAATGTATTAGCATAAATATATGAGTATTTGGTCTTAAGATGAGAATAATGAATACTTACACACTTTGAGTTTCAGACATATGGTGAATGCTCCAGTTTTTATAATTTAATACATATTTCATTCTAGATTTTAGTATTGAGTAGACCTCATTCCCGACTCTAAGAAGAGTAAGGGCCCACTCTCCTTGGAACCAATAACTTCTATACAATATTTATATTTATGTTTAATTATTTATTCATTACTAGATAATCAAAATATCTTAAATACTTGCATGCATTTGTAATTCGTAAGAAGTAAATTCAAGATTCATATTCCAATATTTATTTCATTTTCCAAAGCAAGTGTGACTTAGTCTTAGTGTTTCTTTTGATTTACTACAAAGGAGTGAGTTAGCTTAGAATTATCTTTTTAGTTGAGTTTTTACATTTCATGCAAGTGTGAATTAGATTTAGATTTACATTTCCAAGCAAGTGTGAAGTAGATTAAGTGTGCTTTGATTCTAAGCAAAGGATTAAATTATCTAGTGTAATGGTTATTATTTTCTCTCAACAAGTGTAAATAAGTAGTTTAAAATCATTTATTTCATTAGAAAGCATTATAATAGAGTCACCAAACACCCCACAAAAGACCAATCTATAGATGTACCATCATAAGCCTTGTTGCAGACAACTTTATACACCAACCTTGGTTTGATAGACATCAATCTAAAATATTGATTAAATGAAGAGTTAAATGACACTCATCACATGGAGCCTTATCTTCATCTCATTTATTCATGAGCCTATTCATTGGCTCAAAGTATTCATTTTCACCTATAACTTGTTTACATGCATTCAAATCATTAAAATCAATGTTAAATACAAAAAATTGAGGCCACATATCCTCTAAAGTGGTTACTTACTACTATTATTCTTCCACATCTCACTCTTTAGGATGACAAATGAAGATGTCCATCTCATCTTCTCTTTTATTTTCAAATTGAAAATTATCCTCAAGATGCTTACACTAAGACTTTATCTCTCTTCTTAAGGCAACTCTCACTCTTTGCCTTTATCTTTTCTCTACTATCATCTTGGTTGGCCATTTTATTTTTCTCAACTTCCATCCACACCATGGATTCTTCAAATTCTCCAAAAAAACCTTATCGGTGATATTTTTTTATTCAATTCATCTATTTTCTTTTATAAATTTTCCTCTTTTTTCTTTTGTCTTCTTTCTATTTCTTTTTTTATTACCTGGTTCTTACCTCTAGGTAGTCCCTCTATCATTCTTCTTACTCTCTTCATTCTTTTAAGAAAATATGTTTCACCTTGATCCATATTTTATCCAACCCAAGTCTATTTCACCTTGGTCTTTTGACAAATTTATTCAAGTTATCTCACCTTAGACCTTCCTTTAGAGCAATCAATGTGATCTTAACCTTACCTTTGAGCTTCATTAGCTCTTTATATTATTTTCAAGCCTCTCTTGGATTTAAAGACTTGAATATATTTTTTAGAATAACCTAAAAATTTATAACTTAAAATTTTTTTATCATTCCTTCAAGAGATTATTCTAAAATTTTGATAAGAAAAATGTTGACAATTCCAAGATCCATTCTCATTTTATTAAGACTATCTGATGGTGTCTTGCTTACTAATCACTCTTAAAAATAAATTTGTGTTATACATATTCAAATCATTAATGTATGGCCAATATTTGATACACTTAAACCTTATTAGGTTTGATTCAATTTATTTGAGCATATAATAGGTCTGCAATCACAATATCAAATAGGTTCATCCTTACTTAAACCTTATTTTAATAACCTTAATATTTTAATATTGGTCTCACAAGACCAATGAGATCATATTTATAAATATATCAAATTATCTTGATAATTTTTACTAAAATAATCACATATAATTGAGATTCATTCATGATTTTTCCTTTTCAAGACCCTGCCTTATCAGGGTTAAACCTTTACCCATACTTAAACATTTACACTCCTTTTAATCTAATTTGAAGTATAATTATTCAATATGGAAAATTTATAATTAATCAGCAATTACAAGGTTTCCTCTTTATAGTTCTGGTTCAATATTCACTATAGGTCTGCATAATCACAATTTAGGTCTATTCATTAAACTTTGTCAAAATTTTATATTCTTTTAGATCTCATAAACTCTCACTTTCTTCAACATGTATAGATATATTATGGTAAAATAATAATTAAATGGTTCGTTAATTTTTTAAATATATTGAATACAATCTTAAATTACTTATGAAATCATATTTAGTACAATCTTAAGTTAGATATGAACCTTTAACACTCTTAAAACATTGTATGCATACACAATTATGAAAACATAGTTACTTATATATTTTTTTTGGGAATCCAAAATAAATTAAACTTATTGAAACATTTAAAAACATTATAATTAATATTCATATAAAATTTCATGTCATTTTTCCAAGTATTTTAAAATTTATGAGACTTTTGTGGTCCCTAAAACCCTAGGCTCCTGCATATGGCCTAAAACACTTTAAAATGGATTTCAAGACTTTGAAAGGGTTTAAAAACTTATTATTAATTTTAATAGACATAATAAACTTATATAAAACTTTTAAAATCATTAATATTCCACCATTTTGATATAAATACATTCAAACAATACAATCTCTCATTATTATCATAGACAAAAAATTGTTCTTAAACCCAAGAGGAAAAATTAAATGAAACAACTACTTATTTGATTGATATAACTAGAATAAATGATAAAATGGATATTAAAATAACATACCTTACCTTTACCTATGTATTTTAGCTTCCATACACTAAGAAACATTGTCAATATTCTTATATCAGACCTCTTTGCAAAATTATGTGTTTCACACATACACTCATATGAATGAGGTTTCCAAATACATATAACCCTCATGTTCATATAATAAACATAAATAATATGGAAACATCTAAATATTAAACATATAATAAATGTAATTATTTATTCAAATCATCAAAACATAGTTACAACTTTGATAGACCTTTTACAATTAGACCTTGTTGCCAACTTCTATAAGACTTTCTTTTCTTATTAACAACTCTCTCCTAATACTATATCCTATACACCTAACTATTTTTATTAAGTCTTTCAATACTTATCTAAATCTTAAAAATAAGTTTAGGATGAAGTTAAACACCTAAATCTCCTCAATAATTTATTCCATCATATCATATACTTATTTTTGTCTTTTTCCAATGTATCTGATAATATTTTAGATAGGAAGTGAGGTTTATTTACATTAGTATGAGCTAATCTAATGTTTACCTCATGGTTACAAAAATTTAGGATCTTTTCCCAAGGTTTCATTCCATTTATTAATCACTATAAGGCTTACAGTCCTTTCAATGCAAATTTGAATATTCGAATCTAAATGTTTGGTGGGAAAGCCTAGAAACTTACCTAGAACTCCAAATTAGGATTCTTAAACTACATAAACATCCTTAATAGATCAAAATAAGATATCTTATGCCATATAGGATCTAAAAAACCCTTTACAATGCATTTTAAATCTTTACATAGCTTATTGGGTTTCACATCAATGCTTATTTGTCTCATTAGGCTATTATATACAAAATTTACATCTTGTTATTGATGATCTTGCATCAACGTCTCACCTAGATTGACATAAGATTTATGATCTCTTTCTTCAAATCAAAACTTGGCTTCCATTTTTTAAAAATAAACCAGAACACTCTAAGAACTAGGGACCTCCAACTAAATTTTGAGCACAATCTTCCTCATTTTTGAAATGAATAAGAAATAAATCATTGAGTATTGATGATATTTTCATGTGTCCTTTAGGAACCCATTTTATCACAACCCATTATCTAAAAACATCAATGTTAGGTCTAGTACCAAGAAACTTATCAACCAACACAACTGCCATTATAAAATATGCTTTGATGAGAAGGGAATTTGGAAATTGAATATGGAACCCCTTTGAGTCTTTGAAAACCAAATATCTTCATTTGTAAGGATTTACTCATGCTCACTCACTTTACCTTTAAGTTTATCAACCTAAGTAAACTTATCATAGTTATATCCAAAGCATAAATAATTACCTTTGTTTGACTCATCCTATGACAATACTTTGTTCTAATAGATGTTGGTCTGAGGACCCCCCTCTGGACCCAAACCTTTATAAAATAGTCCAATCATGTATGCATCATCTCTAGACCTGAGCTCATCCCCTTAACCTATTTCCTACTCTGTATCCTTATTAAAAAAATCACCTCCTACTTTACTACACTCTATTGCGCTCCTCTTCACTCTCCATCCTCAACAACCAACTAAATTAATATATATTTTTAATTATATATGAATGTTAATTTTAAATGAAATATAAAATTAAATTTATTCATTATTAATTCAAAATATTTTTATTTTTTTGTAGTAATGTCCACTATGGTAGTTGAATCTCAGAAAATGAAATCTCTTTCAACTAGTTGTATTTCTCAACTTGTGGAGAGTAATTTTATTTAGCTTCCATGTATTGGTGTGCTTGACAGTTTATGTTAGTGAAGGGTTATGAGTGGGGTCAATCATTAAATGATGTGCTTAGGCATTTTCATTAATGCTTGGATATCATGAGAATACAAATATGAACCACTCTATCCTATTCTAGTATTTGATGATTTTTTTCTCCTTTTTCATGAATGGTTTTGGATCTAAGATTCTTGATATTATTTATTAGATCTTAAATTCTTCATGACCCATTTTCATTAGTAAAGGATAAGTATGCAATTATTGCGATTCTTTTTTTGATTTCTAATTTACTTACATAAATCTTAGTATAACCTGAGTCTAACATGAGGTGTCACAAAATTTATATTTAGCATTAGTACCATTCTCTCTTATAGACCTTATCTCATTGAGATCCTCATTTTATATCCTTATAAAATTTAGAACTAAATTAAGTTTTATTTTTGTGAAATTTGCACAAACTTGATGGGTTGTCATTTTTTTCATAGTAAAGGAGAAATTATTTACATAATTATTCAAACTTTAGTATTATGCAGTGTAAATAAAAAATGTCTAGGTGTGACTTTTCTAATATTCATGCAAAGATTAAAAATTAAGATATAAAATAGAGATTCTTCTACTATTATTTACCAATGTGAAATGATCCTTTATATAATATATTTTGCTCATATTCTTCAAAAATATGAATTTTATCTATTAACATGTTATTTAGGACCTAATGTGTTCAATATGTTTCCCAAGTAGAAGCACACAATACTTGGTTTTATTTAATTTTTTTTTAACCAATTATTTTCTCTTTATTGTAACTTATATTTCATTAGATAGTGTTCAAATAAATATAAACCCACCTTTGGATGGTATGGAATCCAATCCTGGATACAGAGGGAAGTCCAAATATCCCACAAGACAATCACGAGAGGACAAAATAACCAATAAATTAAAGAGAAAACATGGACACTAAAACTAGACTAGGGCAGAAGAAATCCCCCAAACCAAAATGAAAAAAAATCAAGAAAGGAAGGTAGCCTGGGCCCACCATGAGGGAAACCTTGAACCCCAAATAAAGAAGAGGCAATAATGAAAGCTAAAGTAGGAAACAAGTAGGGGTCTAAAGTGGACCTAGATCCTACCAAGTTTAAAGGACCTAGCTCATCCTCATGTTATCTATAAGAATAAGATTCAACAGATTAAAGGGGGTGAGTCAGTTCCCCTAGGATCCCAAGTTGTGAAATCACATGAGACCCCCATGTTTTCAAGGAGGTCCACAAAGTTATTACCATCTCTGTAGACATGGCCAAGGTGGTAGTCCTAAAAGGAGGCCAGAAGGGTCTTCACATCCCTGATCTTGTTTTCAATAATCCAAAAAGTCCAAGAATTCCCTTTAAGGTAGTTAATGATGTTTTAGGGGTCTCCTTCCACAACCAACCTATAAATTCCTTTGTCAACTACCAATTTAATTCCTCAAAGAGATTTTTTATCTTCTACCACATGGATAGTTTAGACCCCCATTTTGATAGCATAAGCAACCACCAAATTGCCATTGTAGTCTCTCATCACTCCCTCTCTCTCATAGGCCCTAGATTTCCTTTCAAGACTCCATCAAATTTTAGTATGAACCAATCATCAGAAGGAGGAAACCATTTTTTGGAATCATGAGCGATATTATTGAGTAATCTAAGTTCCTTGGGGACTTTGAGATCCCAAAATTGAAGCACACTCAAGCCATCTCCATCACCTTACTCAATTTTTTTGAGGAGTTTAAGGGTCCAATTCTCCTTAATGTCCTCAACAAAATTTCCTTGGGTGTTCCATAAATTTGAGCATTTATCTTTAAAAATTCTATGATTTATTTCCTTCTAGATTCCCCAAAGAAAATGATGAAGAGAGAGATTCCATAATAGTTTCAAGGTCTTGTTCTTCCAATGTAGATTCCATTGTAGGAAAATATCCCAAAGGGATCCAAGTAGTTGCTAGGAGATCTTGAAAGAACTAAGAATTGAGTGCCAAATATAAGTATCATAAGTACATTCCATGAAAAGATGATAAAAAGTTTTTTCTTCCTTAAGACATAAGAAACACCTGTTAGGAAATTGAAAGCCCCTTTTTCTTAGATTATCAATGGTGGGGAATTTATTTTGATAGGCTAGCCATGAAAATATTCCAACTTTTGGAATAAATTTTTTTCTTGGAATTTAAACCAAGAAGGGTAATGATCCAAGATGTCTTGATCAACTAGGAAGCTGAATTTCATAGTATAATATCTAGAGGTTTTCTATGCCAATAATCTTATCATATTTAGGAAAGAGATAGATATGGGTTTTATAAAGTTTTGAAATCAAATGATCTAGGAATCTATTCTGGTCTTTTGTCACTTCTAAAAAATTAATCCTTTTCCAACTTAGAGTCAAATTGTGAGAAGACCAATAATTTATGACCTTATCCTTGATAATGGATTTAAATAATTTAATAAGAGCTTCATATCCACTAATGATTGATATAGGAAAGTTGAATATCTAGGGGTCCTCCCAAAAATATATAATTCTACCATTGCCAATAGTGCATGTATAGCCTTTACATAGGAGGTCCCTTAATTTAATAACTGCCTTTTAAAATCTAGAGCCTTGGAAAAGAACTTCTTATTTTAGGAAACAGTCCTCATCCTTGTTGTTTAGATACTTACCTTTGATGATCCTAGTCCAACAATTATCCTCTTTCAAAAAAATTTAGGATTGCTTTGCTAAGAGTGACTGATTCATAATTTTAATGTGGTGAAGTCATAATCCCCCTATATCTTTATGTAAACATACCTTTTCCCAATAAACTATGGGAATTCTATCAGACTGCTCCTTTCTAGACCAAATAAATCTTCTTTGAATTTGCTTAATTCTATCTGCTAATTTTGATAGAATGCTAAAAATAGACATCCAATAAATTGACATACTCTTAAACAAATTTTAAATAAAACGATCTTCCCTACCGGAGATAAGTATTTGAATTTATAGTTGGCTAACTTCCTTTGTATTTTATCCAGTAATGGGTTCCAGTCAATAATATTCAGCCTATCCTTGGCTAAGGGCATACCCCAATATAAATCAGGTAGATATTAAATTTGATATTTTAGTATGTTATAAATATTATGCTACAATTTTGGCTTGGTATGAGTAAAAAAGATCAAAATTTTTGCTAGACTAATACTCTGTCTAGATATGAATTCATAATTTTCTATAATTCCTTTGATGGCTTTAGCTTCCCTTATTGCGATTATCCCAAGAATGATAGTGTCATCGTCAAACTATTGGTGCATCACTGGTTCACTATTGGGAGTCACTTAATTAGGCATTCTAACATATATTTATAAATCATCCATCAAATATCCTCCACCATAATGATAAAGAGATATAGGGATAGAGGCCCCCCTACTAGAGTCCTCTTGCTGATCTAAAGTATCCCTTAGAACATCCATTAATAATAATAGATAATTTAGGGGTGGTAATACAATTAAAAATGAGCTTTCTAAGGAATTTATTGAAACCAAGATTTTTAAAGATTGGCATGATGAGCCTCCATGTGCTCTATCATATGCCTTCTAGACATCTAGTTTGAGAAACATACCAACTCTTTTCTATTGATATAGAGAATAGAGGGTCTCATGAATAAGGATAATATTGTTAGTAATTTGTCTACCTGAGATGAAAATGCTTTGCTGACCCAAAATGATCTTGGGTAGCAAAGGTTAAAGTCTTAGAACAAGCATATAGGTGCAAATCTTGTAAAAGGTATTACAAAGGTTAATAGGTTTGAAATTATTAAGGTTAATAACTCTTTTTTTGGAATCAACACCAAGAAATTGCTATTGATCTCTTTGAGAATATATCCCATTCTAAAAAAATAGGAAATAATAGCCACCACATCATGTTGAATGATTTCCTAGAAATGTTGGAAAGAGGGAAATCATCTGGACTTGGTGCCTTATCCCCTTCTATGGAAAACACTACAGATTTCACCTCAACATGATTAGGTTGTTTAATAAGGTCAACATTGTCCTTAAATTCAATAATCCTATCAACGAGAGAAAGTTTTTCTTGGGGCCCTGGGGTTGGGAAGGGGCTCCAAAGAGTACATTTTTGTATAAATTTACAACTTCCAACTTAATTTCATTTTCATCTTTGCATATAGAACCACCCTCTTTGAGAAACTCATTAATTCTAATGATATTCATATTTCTAGAAGTTGTTTGAAAGAAAAACTTTGAATTTGTATCTCCTTCTTTAAGCCAAGTATTTCTTGATATCTGTCTCTAGTAGGTTTCCTCCCTAGCTTAAAGATTATGGAAAGTGCTGAAGAGTTCTTTCTCATTCCAATAGTATTCTTGATTCATGCCATATGTTTGGATTAACTGATCTAACTCCATAAGGGACTTAGATATTTCCCATTTTATCACAAAAATGTTGCTAAAAAAATCCTTGTTCTAAACTTTTAGGTTCATATTAATCATTTTAAGTTTGGTTTCAAGGATAAACATCTCTTGTCCCTCAAACTCGACATTCCACTAATTCTTCATGGTATCCCATATCTCTAGATGGTCCAATTACATATTTTCAAATCTGAAAGGAAGACTTCTAGCCCTTGATACTTCCTTAGTTAACACCACAATATTGTGGTGGGATTCTATTTTAGGGAAAATTATAAGTCTACAATAGCAACTAAGATCCTAATTAGTTATGATCAGGATTTTATCTAGTTTGACTTGAATGTTATTCCCCCTGATCTTCTATTAGACTAGGTATAATAATCCCCACACAATTTCACATCCTAAAGGTCATCACTCGTAATAAAATCATAAATTTTTTCCATACAATCATTGTATTCAATGTTTCCTCCCTTCTTGTCCCTTGGATTTATGAGAGTGTTAAAGTCTCCCTCCACCATCCATTTCCATCCTGAGGTGAAGAATCTAAAATATGAAAGTTATTTCCAAAACCTATGTCTACTTGCTTTGGAGTTTGGGGCATAAATATTGGAAAAAATCCACTTCTTTTTGTTAGAGTTATTAGTACTCAAATTTTAATTTGTGCCTTCACATAGATTGCATCACTATCTTGGAATGACTATTGGTAACATGGTTTTTTTGGTGGGTTCAAGCCAAGCACTTAAACTCTTTAGTAGTAGTTATCTCTCTGAAATATAAAATATTGTGTTACACTAGATGGAGATAAAATACGTCTAATATAATTTTTTTTTAAAAGTTCATAGAGAGAAACATTGAAATGAAAGTTTACTGAATATTAAAAAATAAAGACCTTATAAAAGAATAAATTTTGTAATGTTTCTTGTATTTATAAATACTAATAATTTGAAAAATGCTCTTTCTAAATTTATAGATATTATTACCTAATAATTTTTTTTTTGTACATTTCATGTTGGAAATAAATAGTAAATGGTGGACAATATGGATGAAGATATCTTAATTAGTTTAACAATTATTTTATTATATCAGATGCAATTGGTACTATGATAGTGCTACTTTAAACAAGGAATCCAAAGAGATAGAAACATATTTTATATACATTGAAGCAATAGATTTGGTCTATTGACATGATGATTATGATTCTCGATACAAATATTTATGGTTTAGATATATTTTTAGAATGGTCATCTTCTATAGTTGCTTAAACACCTCAATGTTAGTTTGTTTCCATCAAAGTTATCACATATTTCATTCTCATTTTAACTCTTCACATATTTATTTTCCATGGAGAGTATCCATACATACACCAACATATACAATTACTAAAATTTCATTACAACCTATGTCTAACAAAGATTACTATTCTTGAATTTTTCCATTAACATCTCATAAACTCCCCAATGAAGTTATTTTCACCATAATTTTAATATTAAAAAAATAGTTCTTTATTTGTATTATATAAAATTTAAAACTAAATTAAGTCTAAATTTTTAGTTTTATAAATTCAAAATTTTACCAACTCACATAAGATAGGATAGTAAATGACAATATATTTATCAAAAGTTAAAGTAAATGATAGAATATTATTAATACATGCATATATTTTACATGTTATTATTTTATCCCCTTTGTATCTTGTCAAAATGACTTGTAAGGAACCAATTATAATTTGTTTATAATAAAGATAATTTTTTAATTCTACATCAAAAATATTTAAATATAATTATACAACTATCAAATTTAACCTCTGTTTTACTTGGAGTTAGCATTTAATGCCTTTTAGTTCTTGTCAAAATAATATGATAGAACACATATTTTTCTTCAAAGATGAAATATGTTTTTGGTGCCTATTCATATATATATATATATATATATATATATATATATAATTTGTAATATTCCTATCATTTGTAAACAACCTTTCATTTTACATAAAATGAGTTAACAAAAAAGTTTCAAAGAGCGAGTGAGAGAAAATATGTTACTTTGAGAATAAACAATCCAAAATAGATCAGATTTAATTATATATTGATTTAAATATTATATTTAATTTCTAGACATTTAATTTTTTGTCAAAGAGCCAATAGAATAGCCATTTAGTTTACACCTGGTTGGTGATTTTTCAAATATTACTCAATGAAATTATGCCCCTCATCTAGGATTCACCAGGATATTATAGAAAATTTTAGGGGCCCATTTTGAAAATTATCCCTAAATGATTATAGAAAAAATATAACACTTGGATTTCAAAATTGGAATTGAAGAAGATGGAGAAGGATAAATGAGACAATTTTAATAAGAACACCTCATAGGAGTTCAATTTTTTTAACTAGAGGAGAATGATATAGGAACATAATTTGTGAAGGCCATGACTTTTGATTTGAGAACCCATTTGAGTCCTTTATTTTTAAATGAATACATTGAAGACATTTATGCACTCAAAATAAGTGCTAACCACTTAGATTTCTTTTTAAAAAATGTTGGTTGAAATTAACCTTCTAAAAGTTAAAAATTATATATTAATTTTATTTTGAGAATTTTGTAGATTTAATTTTTTAACTAGACATGAGATTGTAGTCGCAAGTCACCCTCAGGATTTATTCAAACATGTATATAATAAGGGATAGTTAGTATTCCTATCTAAGCTTACATGTAAAATTTACAAAAAATAGCAGCCGATAAAAATAACAAGTTTGGTTAACTCTATGATAGTTTTTGTTTTAATAGCATGTTAGTTTTTCATGCAAACTCTATGTTTGAGTTTTGATATTTTAAAAATATTCTTATGTATAGATTAGAATAATAATGAATAATTAGAATTGGTTTTTATTTTTCAATAATTTTCTTTCTAGTTTTATTATTTTTTACAATTACTGTGATTTTAGATTCATCTTTCATCTTCCATATTCCATGGGATGTATGAAACCAAATTTAGTTTCATCTTCATAATAGAATTTGATACAAGAGGTTTTTGATGATTCAATGGGATATTGACATGAATATATTTCTTGACTAAATATGAGTTGACCCTAAGTATTATCTAGATGGCATAATTTCTTTGTGTATTTCTTTCAAAAATATTAACTGTGCTATTTAGATAATATTTAAGGATTAATATGTTGTCAACCACTTCCACATTGGTAGTTGGAAATCTATCACCCAGTTCCATGTTGACAACCTTAATCATCAAGTGAGGGATGATAATACTTGAGTGATGAATTGTATGGTAGTTATGATGGGAATAACCAAAGGTTGGTGTTATACCTAACTTTCTAGGCACAATGTTATGGAAATTTGCATGACTTTTGTGATGTGGTTCTTTTGTGTATTGTATAAATAAGATAATTTTTGGGTGTAATGTTTTCAAAAATTTCAATTATGTTACTTATATAATACTTAAGGATTAAGACATTGTATATTTATTAAATAACATACCTTACCTTATGTGTTGTCCCTAAGTATTGTTTACATAACCTAATTTATTTGTGTATTTTTTTGAAATAAATAGAGATTTAGTGAAAAGAATAGTTTTCATTTAATGGGAAACACATTTTAATCTAGGGAAAAGACATATTTGAAGGTATGTTATTTAAAAAAATTAGTGTCGTAATAGGACCATGTTATTGGCATTATGTTAATAAGATGGTGTTATTCATAATTTATCTTTGGCTTATAGTAGGAAATTGTTTGGATTTAGTAAGCCCACCTTTGATAGGTGTGGGTACCAATCCTAGACACATTAGGAGGTCTAGGTATCTCACTAGTAAAAAATAGTTGACTAGGAAAAAAAGGACCCAACCAAAAAAATATCATGATGTCTGGGTCACCCCCTAGAAAAAATAACTAACTAAGAGTACAAAAAGGACCCGATCAAAAGAATAATCTATAGTTAAGTGATCCCACCTTTGACTGGTGTGGGTACTATGCCAAAAACATCAAGAGGTTTGGATCTCCCCCTAATTGGAAATAACTAACTAGTTAAAAAAAGAGGACCCAACTGGTCACCCTTGGCTAGAAATAGTTGACTAGGATTATAAAGAGGACCTAGTCAAAAGATGTAGCTATAAATAAGGAGCAAGAGGGCCTAAAAATAGGGAAGGAGTAAAAATTATAGTTTTGGACACATATAGAGGTCCAAGTCTCTGAGAGAAGGGGCCAACATAAACTGTCACAATAAGAGGGGCACAAACCAGAGTAAAAGGTGAAATTAAAAGAGGAAAGGCACATCGAGGTGGCCAAAATAGAAGTTGAAACTAAATAATAAAGAATAAAATCCACTTATAAAGACCCAAAGGCCCAAGGACCCAAAATTAAAGATGCCCAATGTTTCTATAAATACAATTATATAATGGTACAATAGAACAATCACATCATTAACGTTTCCATCCTAAGGGAGGGGTAAAATTCCAAATTCAAAGTCTTATTTAACTGGTATAATCAAAATTAGATTTGAAATTAGAAGTACTAATGGTAAATTAATCCAATGATTCATAACCACCCATCAAATCAAATTGTAACAATTAAACTCATAGAGTGTGAGCACATGCCACCCATCAATCCACTGATGTCATCCTTCTCCCAAGCACAAGTTTCAGGTTTGAGCCATAGCTAGGAAACCATAGAAAAATGGAACAACTAAACAACCACCTTGATTTCATCTTACAAGAGATGGTTAAATCAATTACAAGACATGCTAGAAACATAATGATCAGACATCATTAATGCTAAAGCAAGTGAAATTTTCACCAAGGATCCACATTTTTCCTTCTCATCCATTGTCTCGAGGATATTGAAGAGATTCCTTCCTAATTTTTTTCAATTATTTTTATTTTCCTTTCTTAGAGTGTAAAAACCTTCATGGTGTTTCTTTCTAGAGAATTTGGGGATAAGTGTTAGGACACTATTTAGATTGGTTATGCATTCAATGAAGGGATCCTTGTCCATGACAGGGTGCTTGATATCAAATACAATTTATTTAGAAGACCACTTCACCTTGCACTTGTTAATATGGTTGACACACATCCTTATATCATCTTGAGGTAGTTTAGATCTTCTATCCTCTAGCGTATTATTTTCTTCAGGGGGGTTAGCTTTAGAACAAAGAGATAAATGTACCTCCAAATTGTCCTTCTTTATCTTACTGGGGCCAAAAGCCAATTCATCTCCCTTTTTTGATATAAAGTGGGTCTAGAATCTTTGTTTTTATTCTAAAACTTCCTCTCTCCTTCCATTGTATCCCATGGGGAGGATGCCTTGGCAAGGAAAATATATTTTTTAGGTGTTCGAGCCACAATATCACCAAATCTCATGGTAAGAACCTACTAGGAGTCTTCTTTTTTGTTTTCACATTTATGACCAATGATATGGCACCTTGATCATATTTATTTATCTCTTTCAAACATAATGCTATGTGTCCAAATTACAAATTTTGATTTTAGCTTAATGGACATGGGTAAGACCATTTATATATTAACATTGAAGTAGAATCTATAAAAAACAAGCCTAATTCTTGTTTTGGTCACTAAATCAATTGAAACAAGTGATATAATAAAACTCATAATCCCCATTAGGATGTTGTTTTTTTAGTATTCTAACGGGGCTAGGAGTTTGATCCAAAGAGGGATGTGTTGATAACCTCCTTAAATGGGTCAAAACAATACTTCCATTTATGCAACAACAAGACAAATTTACCCAAAGTCCAGTGCCCTCATTCAAAAATATGAGCACATTTCTCTTGGTTCGAGAATGAGAACAATAAGAAGCCATTGGGCATGGCTGTAATCTATAGGCTTCCTCTCAAAGACCATGTTCTTCTAGCCTATTCTCTAACAACATCAATATTTGGTCTGGACACTTTAAAATTACCTATAAGACTATTCTGGTACTCCTCTTCCTCCTGATCTAATTCCATATTTGGGATTTACAGTATGGCTTCCTTGCCAATAGAAGATAGAATGAGTTTCTTAAAGATTTATTTTTTACCCTTATCTCCTCTAGCCACTCCAAACCAAGAGATTCCAACTTTCATTGTGGTAGATAGTAGAAAATTGTTTTGAAATTCTTATCTTTTAAATTTATCCTTAGTCTACAATATGTTTTCCATTAACCAAAAATGTGTTTTGTACTAAATATTTATTAGGAAGATATGCTATTTAATAAATCTACAACTTGTTAAAAGAAATATTTTATTCATAATGTGTTAATACAAATGTGTTATTCACTTATTATCCTTGGATTATAATAGGAAATTATTGGCAAAGACTTACCTTATATTCATTACTTTTTGTAGGTGTGTTTCATATTTTATTCTCTTCTTCTCTACAATATTTTATATGTTTTATTTTTTACCTTTGTGCCGCTATTATGTTATGCATTATTTTATCTTTAATATAAATTTTCCATGGCTCTAAATTTGATTAAGATTGAATTAACCATTGTGAATGTGTATTTTCAGAAGGAATTATGTTGGTATTACTACATACAATAATTGGTTTCATGAAGATAAAAAAGGAGAAGCCTACCATGGGATACTAGGTTTAGGCACTAAAATATGGTAACTGATACTTGAAAATGTTAGTTTTAACTTACATTCACCCTACATGACATGTGTGTATAAACATGACCCTCATTCCCTATTCTCTCACATTATCATCTCTTTTATGAATCTATCCTTTCCAAGTTGCTCTTAGTCACCTATAGGAAATCCTATAATCTATGTCAAATGAACTATTTGTCTTACTTAAACATCTCAGGTCATCATATCAACTTTCTTGTATGCTAGACAATAATATCAAACTCAAAAAATATGGTCATAAAGTATCATATGAGTCTAATAGTTTCATCCAACACCAATTAAGGGACAAATTTCAAATTTAAACCATTCTTATAGGCCATCTCGTATGTTTCACATGTTGGTGACATGATAAAGAACCCAAAGAGTATCCTATACATATAAAATAAGTATATACTTATTACCTATCAAGAAAAAACTTATCAAACATACTAAAATACTTAAACATTAAATAGGATTGCCTTAATCTTCCCAATTTGTTAGTCAATCACTAGGAGTAAGTTCTTATTGAGTCTGAATCACTCAAGAGCTAAGCAAAAGTTTTCAATTAGCATGCCCCATTTTTGAGAATGTATTATTTAATTATTTTTTATCGATGTGGCATACTATGTAGACTTATCTATTCAAACTCTAAAATGTTTTAATAACCTCTTATATTATTGATTTATTGAGTTGAACAATATGAATACTCATATAAATGTTTCTCTTTATATTATGCAGTTTTGGACTAATAATGAATAGGTTTTTTATGGAGTTGATGTGAAATTGATGTGATATTGGATAATATGTTTATGACAATGATTTGCATAGGTTTAATAAAATGTGATAAAAATGACAAAAATAATATATTAATTCATTTTGAAACAATGGCTTGACATTAATACTCAACATTGAATTGATTATTGTCATATTATGGAAAATTAATCAATAAATTTATGATTTGATTAACCACTTGATGGGTTCTATTGAGTGTGTGATTGAAACATAGGTTTTGTATCCCTAAAGAGATGGAGGTATCTACTATCATTCAAAAATTTCACCCATGGATGGCTTACTATGTAGGGGTGATTGAAGATGGGTACGAAGCATGTAACTACTCATTTCAAGGTGTAGAAGTATTCAAGTTTACCAATGTATGTCGAAGATCATGTGTCTCATCACAATAATAGGAATGTTCCCAAGGCATGTGACCCTTTCACTCCTTGGGATGAACCTCTGAATAAGGCTAATTTCCTTCTAATTTAAGTGTACCTAGTTTAGGACCAACACATAGAACTATAAAGAGCAAAAATGAAATCTATGGCTAATGCTAAACCTAATATTTTTTAAAGGAAAATAGAGGGAGAAGGTAAGAGTTTTATTGAAAGGAAATGTGGTGATGCACCAAGAATAGAGTGAACACCTCACATGCTTAGTTTAATAATAAAACTAAAGAACAGAAACACACAGTCCTCAAATCGATCATCCAATACATAAGTGTTTCACATAGACGTATGGAAACACAATGAAACATTTAGAAGGATGAAGAATGGTCCATAGGCAATGCCTATGTAGATCTATGTATACATAACATGCAACTTGTAGAGGATCTTGATTCCATATAGAGGTTTGAAGGAAGGATAATAGTGAGAGGGATGAACATCCATAGATAAATATCAATAACCGTTAATGCACATAGAATATAGATCATGAAGGAAAGATAGCTCAATTCTCATTAATTTCAATGCCTAAACCAATATTACAAACTTGAATGGGTAGATCTTTATTACACCAAGGAGAGGGATACTCATACAATAAAAAATAGGGATTTTATAGGGTTGAGCAAGATCTTATGAAATAAATTCACCACTTGGGGTGGCAGATAGAAACTTGAATTTATAGGTTGGCCCTTGAGACTCTAGGTTGATCAAGAAGACTAACTCGCCATGCAAAAGTCACTAAGAACCATGTTTTGTTAAATAATGTTTGACAATTTGAACTTAGAAGTAGTTTGCTGAATATTCATGGATCCATGTGTGTATCAAGGGTTATGAGACACATGGATAAGTAGAGGAGGCATGTGGATATTCTCTATCATTTGACAACCACTTTCACATTTAACCTTCCGATAAAGCTTCATTAAATGTTCAACTACCCCCAACCACCGCTTATACCTACCTTCCACTTGGTGATCCATATAGGTTCACTTGATGTGGGAGCTATGCAGGCTTTGATTGGATATTCCCATGTTATCTCTTTGCATGCAGTAGGAAATTTTACGTGTATAGTAGGAAATTTTGTGTGTGCATACTTTGGGGACCATGTGCACACTGAATGGTGTGCACAGGAGTCATTTAGGAGTTGTGAGTCTATGGTGGAGATAGTGCATGTCTTAGACATTAGCCTATGAATAATTAAGTCATAGGTGCAATCT
The DNA here is from genome assembly GCA_037957365.1 of Torreya grandis. Taxonomy (NCBI): domain Eukaryota; kingdom Viridiplantae; phylum Streptophyta; class Pinopsida; order Cupressales; family Taxaceae; genus Torreya; species Torreya grandis. Next base: position 3,549,098 of record JARHVA010001357.1, read on the forward strand.
TATGCAATTAGGAATAAGACTTCATTACTTAGGCACAAGAATATTTCAAAAGAAGAGTGCACATAAAATGGGCACCTTGGGAACGTGCTTATAAATTTGAATATGCACCCTGAGCACATTACCCATACATGTTTTGTACTTAAAATTTTATACATATAAGTTCACATGGGACATTACTATGGAAGGATAAGTGTTGTAGTATAATATTATGAAAATGCTTGAGAGCCATAAAATTGCATAGTGAGTGATGTACAGTCTAGAGTGTAGTTTATGAATTATGGAAGTGTAGATGCAAATTTATACATTTAAGCATTGAAACTCATCTCTTAAACTTCATAATTATATTTAATAAGAGAACATATGCAAAATTAAGGTTTCACATGCATGCACATAATTGAATCATACATTTTGCACACTTCCTTGCTTACCACTGCCTAAAGTCCAAAGGACCTTATGCACATGACCTGTGCAGGCCTATAGTTTTGTGTCTTGCACATGAGTATAGAAATATTTACATAGGGAATGTGGTGAGGTTATAATCATAGGAGTGCATGGATACTTGTTTGACATGTGAATATGTATTGATCGTCAACCTCAAGCATTTATGGGGAACTTCTGTATGCAAGTTTACTCTTAATAAACATGATTGAGTAAATATGAAGACCTTTTGTGTAGGGTCCTATGAGCTCTACACAAGTTGGGGTGACTTGAAGGGTAAAAATTATCGTCAAGGAGATATGGATAGATGGGATGCCATAATAAAATAAATAAGATGTGTCAAATATTAATAATGAATTATGTACCCTTAGGGAAGGGTAGACAAACCAATTGAGTATTTCCCATTCTCTATCTTTTTTTTGGTGTATTAGAATCATAAATCAACACATGTTAATAAATTAGGTAGCTAATAGATAAATTTAGTAATTATCTTATTTTCTTATTTTACATATCATTAAAATATATTTATTACATAGTGTTTCAGAGAGGTCATGCTACATTAGTAAAATAACCAATATTCTTGAAAACCATGAAGGAGGTATTCCTACTGATAATTTTTTGATAGGTTGAATCATGTTTAAATATGACTCATCAAGTGATAAATGTTATAATCCTTATTATTTCAAATGGAAAAAACATTATATATAGGTTGACATATATATCAATATTCTTTATGTTCATTAAAAATATTTAATATCTTACCAAGCACATTATTTTGATGATATAATTTAATCTTCACCATTAATAAGACCCTAATTGCATTACATATGCCTATTAATGAATTAATCACATCAAAGTTGAATTTCATATTTAAATATATTATGTGAATTGGAAATATAATAGACATTTTATAAAATCATGCCAATGAAATTACACCTACTTGTTGCATTATTTTGAACCCATGTTCCATGTACTTTGAAATTGTCATCAATTATAAGTTTGAAAAGTTTTAAAACTACTATAAAAACCTACATAGTTGTCTAGGAAATTGATTGAATGGTATTTATTTAGGATGTTGATGTTTTTTCACATGGGTTATTCCATTATGAGAACAAATATGTTTAAAATACAAATAAAAATCCACCTAAAATTAAATTCATCCACCAATAGACAACAAATGCCCCTTCTATAGGAATGGTAGGATGGTTGAAAGCATTTAATCTCATTAGCTAATGTTGAGATTTCAAATAGGATGCCTTCCTCTCTTGAAGGATGCCATTAGCATGAGGAACAACTATGATGCATTTTATTTGAGAATTCCCATGCCATTTTGGACAATTAGATCAGAGGAATGATGAATTCAAGAGGATTAAGCTTGAAGAAAAAGCCAAACACTAGTTTAGATAATATTTTGGTTTGCCTTACTCCTTATGGACTGTGTTTGGTTCATAATAACCGAGTTATTATTTTTTGATTACATCTTGGATTGTAATTTTTTATCTAAAAATATATGGTCTTAATATTGATTTCATAAATTATGTTTTACCTATAGTAAAATTGATTTGAGTGTCTCTTAGACTTGGTTTAATAATCAAAACATTAAAATTATCTTCTTAAAATATATATTGTTTTAATACAAGTGTTTAATTCATTAAAGATTAAAATTTGTCTTAAATGAGACATGTGTCTAGCTTGCATAAAATTGTATATGAATTCAATTGTATTTTCCTCACTCATTTAACTTATGTTTGGATATTACAAAACCATATATAACTTTTATTGGTTGCACTTTACCCAACTTTTAAGCTGGTTATATTATAAGTATTTCATATCAACTGCATTCTATTATTATAGACTATGTTTCAATGTGTATTAATTATGCTCCATCTTTCTAGATTGTGTTTCAATGTGTATTAACTAAGTTATATATTTATATATTGTGTTTCAATGGGTATTAATTTCTCCTTACCCTTTGGACACATTTTTCTCTTTATTGGACTGAGTTTGACTTGTAGTAACAATGACTTACCTATATACAATTTTGATTTGATATTATAATTATTATTTTTTGTTATCTTTGGTGGTTTATTGAATACTTTATGGTGAGTAAACTTAGCCTAGATAGAAATAAAATTTAAAAAAAAAAATAATGGCTAACATAGGAGTTGAAAAACTCCATCACACCTCCTCACCAATTCTTCTAAATAATTTACGAGAGTAATTATCTAGTATTTTGAGGATATACAATGGAAAAAAATACGCCCAAACTTAAAAAAGTAAACCTTCATTACTAACCAATAAAATTATACACTAAAATTGTCAAAGTTTAAACTTAATAATACAATTAATCATCTCTTACTTCATAATAGGTGGAAGAATAAAATCATCAAAATTATGATAACTTGCATTCAATGATATTCACTGGTTGTTGTTTACAACTGTATTTATCTTCTAAACAAGGAATTTTTTTTCTTGGTTAATAAATTTATACAAGAATGGAAGTACTATGCATATACCATTTATACCATCACTGTTAATATTTACATCTCTCTCATGTCTCATAATATAGTCTTTATATACTAGTTCAAATTAGTGTAAGTTAGATCATGAATGGCTCTCTAATTAAATAATTCTCCTCTTAATATTAAAATTATGTTGGTAATTATAATTGAAAATACTATCATTATAAGTTAGGAATAAATGAAGCATTATTTCCGCAGGAATGTTTATAAAATTATGAATCAAGCATCAAAGATAAGATAATTGCACTTAAAGGATTTTATTAATTGAATTGGATTGATGAATTAAATATTTTAAAATGTATAATTTGATCTATCAAAGATAACATATTAATGACTAATTTGACATTATCTCCTTCTCATAATCTCCCCTATACTGAAATGATTAGCAATAAGGTTTGTGCTACACAATTGACAACTAGTAGGCATTACTAAAAACCTATAGA